>JAFEMH010007018.1:0-105064 GCA_022495995.1 Adenophora triphylla var. japonica
AAATTGAATTCAGTCCGATTTGGGCCAGTATGGTGTGCCTAAATACAGTTGGGGTCAGCTCGGTATGTCGCAGCAGTTTGGTTCGGTACAGATAAGTCAGGGGCTTCTCAGATTACATCAGTTCGGTATGATTTCTCAGTTGGGTTTGGGACGATGGTCAACTATTGATCAGTTTGAACTTCTCAGTCCCGGTAGTTTGGAATGCCTCAACAGCAACCCAGTTCAAGACAGCCAGTCCCCGGCACCTCACAAGTCACACAAGATCCCTTCATGATCGCCTCGTGGGACAAAGAAACCCCCAATCCCACTCTCGGTCGCCCGGACAACCAGGATGCCACCACCAGCCTCCTATGGTACTATATCCTCAATCTTTGGGTCAGCCAGCTCCCTAACTACAGACCACTGGATCCATGCAGCCTGACGGGATGAATCAGTTCGCAGTTCCTCAGTAGAAACAAAATCAGTACGGAATGTCTTCTCATGGTTGGGGGTACCTTGGAATGCCACAGCAAATTGGGATCCCGTCTCAGTTCGGAAACGATCAAGCCAAACCTTCACAACAACAGTTTAGAGTGTCGCAGCAACAGTTTGGGATGCCACCACAGTTTGGTTCGGGACAACAAAATGATGCTAGTTCAGCTGCCCCTAACACAGATTCCACAAACCCATCTCTCACTCGGGGATCAATGGGCCAGCAAGCCCCTATCCCAGTTTCATCAGAAATCACCAGGACCGCAGCATCCTCCTGATTATGCACCCTCGCCACAGCTAGCCATGCAATTCAACAACCAGGGACAGCAGCCCTCATTTAAGCCTACTTATGGGTCTCACTCCGGAAACTCGAGCTACCCGACCACCTCAAGTCTACCACCACCCTCTTTGCCAATTGGAAGTCAAGAGCAAGCCGCTGGGTCCTATCCCTTTGACCAGGCTCCAACTCACACTCCACAGGGTAATTTGGGCTAAGGACAGGTTTACGCCTATGCCCCAGGCCCTGCCATACTTTCCGCCAGCATGCCGCCAATGGTGACCTCTCTCTCCAGCATGATCACCGGCTTGAACACTCTAGTTCCACCACCGGACCCTCATATGGCTTTGGTTCATGGAACACCATAAGGAAATGAAAGCGCGGGTCGCCTAGGCCGACACAAAGGAAGGCCGCCCTCCCAGGCTGCAGATCCCGATTCTGCACAAGTTCGTGATGCGTAACTGTTTGACGGGGCTGCCTGTCCCAAGATCCACCTTGACACCTACTAAGCCAAAGGATGCACAAACCGGCAGTCGGCTGACTACTTCTCCTTAAAACTAGGGGCTTCTAAAGTGGTTCTTTCGGTTGAAACCCAAGTTCAGGGCTACTTGGGAACAGATCACCAACACTTTCACAGATAAGTATAAAGCCAACTTGAATGAGAGACAAACAAAAGTCGACCCTGCAGACGACAATGCAGCGCCCAGATGAGAATATTGGGGATTTTTATAAAAGGTGGAACTTGAAGCTCAGTGAAATGGCCATCCCTCCCTCTGACGAGGAGAAGTTAGACATCTTCCAGTCATGCTTGAAGCCGCATTTAAGGGCCTCACTTAGCAATTTCCCCCATCCGGATATGCGGGCAATGGTCAATGTCGGGGCTAAATTTAAGGGGGCTTACAACCAGTAGCAAGTTGTTGCACCTGCTTACAGATACCGGGCTTCTTCCACCTCCCCGTTCACCGGTCCTATTCGGGACAGGATTGCAACAATGCCACTCCTTTTGTGCCAAGGAAAGGTGATGTGCCCAAGTCGCGAAGCCTTAAGCTTAAAGATTTAGGAATGCCTCTGAGCGACGTCTTTCAGGGATTTGTGAGGGAAGGTTTGACCAGACAACCATCAGCCCATGGATCCCGATGTCCCTTTGGACACAACTAAACTCTATGCTTCCCACTAGTATGCTCCTGAAAAAGGGCAGTGTGAGAACTGATCGAAAAAGGGTACCCCGAGGACCCAATACAGTCAACAATCCATTCCCTAAAAAAAAGTAGGGTGAATATGATTGAAGCCATGAACAAGCCAAGTGCCACTATGGCTAACAGGTCCCATATGGAAGACACTCTTCGAAGAGAGGATTCTAGTTTCATAGTCGTTATCAAAGATGGGTTTCTTACTTCATGACAACTTCACCTTGAGGGCTCTCACGTTGATCGATTGGCTCGGCACTTCATCAGTATGCCAGTTTTACAGTCAAACCTTTAACTAGACCTCTGTAGTGACGCTTAGTCAAACATGGGGCTTCATCAAAACATTCAGAGAAAGATTCCGTGGCTTTCGCCATGTCTCTTCCACGGAATGGGGTTTTATCAAGTCACACCTATCTTCAGAAGAAAGGCCTAGTCACCTCAACAACTATCTTGGAGCTTCAGCTTTAGAACTTGATATTTGGCAACTCCCTGCATCATCAAAAGTTGAGAATTGGGAATCTTCTCATATCAGCATTTCGCCAAATCATTCTCCAAATTTACGTCAAATCACAACTAACCCAAGCGAAAGAGGGTTCATTCATGTCAACATACTTTGATTCTAGAGCCTGTCAGCATCAGCTTCAAATGTCCGAGACTGAAAAGAAATTTCAATTGAGACCCAGGGTTCAAATCCAACTTCATCCCAAGATCAAAATTGACCTCATCAATGAAATGCAATTCAGTCCGCGACCAAAGGATATCACCCCACCAGCTCAAAGCTTGTCCCAAATAGTCCACAACACATACAAACCCTCTCACCACATGCATCCCCACAAAAATCTCCCCAGGGCTCATGTAGCATGCAAAACATGAATCAATAAAAAAAAACCCTAAGCGATCGCGAATCATTTAGTTCCATGCATGCATCCATCATCATGAATGTCATGTGTGCATTTGTCCCTCTACTAACAAATGTAGCAATTCAAGCACGAAAGACCAGTTTTCCATCACTACCCGAAGCCTCTCCGCAGCGAGGATGGTCTCCACCGAAGCGTAATGACTTCAACGGAACTACCCAAATGACTGATACCTCAGGTCAACACCCTCTTGGTTCAAACCCCTCAAGCCCACGCCAGCTTGTGCTCGAACACCTAAAAGTCAACATCAGCCTGATTCAGACACCTCAATCCTGCACCATTTTAGCCTCAGACACATTAGGACAACACCACCTTGGATCCCGGATCTACGGTGCATCAAGCCCGTGAAGACATCTTTCCGAGCATCTCCAGGTTCGGCAAAGGCGACCTCCAATGTCCACAAATGGATGAAGACAAATTTCTCCAAAGATCTACGGTTTGGCAAAGATAGTCCCCATATCTATAGCTTGGCAAAGACAAGCTCCGGCGTCTGCAAATTGGTAAAGACAACCCCCAACATCCATAAACATATGAAGACCGCCTCCAGTGTCTACAATTCGGTCAGGGACGCCAAGTTCTCAAATGCAATTCGGTCAGGGACGCCAAGTTCTCAAATGCAAATCGGTCAGGGACGCCAAGTTCTCGAATACAATTCGGTCGGGGACGCCAAGTTCTCAAAATCTGCAAATCGGTCGGGGACGCCAAGTTCTAAAATACAATTCGGTCAGAGACGCCAAGTTCTCAAATGCAAATCGGTCAGGGACGCCAAGTTCTCGAATACAATTCGGTCAGGGATGCCAAGTTCTCAAAATGCAAATCGGTCAGGGACGCCAAGTTCTCAAAATATAATTCGGTCAGGGATGCCAAGTTCTCGAATACAATTCGGTCAGGGACGCCAAGTTCTGAAAATGCAAATCGGTCAGGGACGCCAAGTTCTCAAAATACAATTCGGTCGTAGACGCCAAGTTCTCAAATGCAAATCGGTCAGGGACGCCAAGTTCTCAAACGCAAATCGGTTAGGGACGCCAAGTTCTCAAAAACAATTCGGTCAGAGATGCCAAGTTCTCAAACACAATTCGGTCAGAGACGCCAAGTTCTCAAACGCAAATTGATCAGGGACGCCAAGTTCTAGAATACAATTCGGTCAGGGACGCCAAGTTCTCAAAATGCAAATCGGTCAGGGACGCCAAGTTCTCATCGGTCAGGGACGCCAAGTTCTCAAAATGCAAATTGGTCAGGGACGCCAAGTTCTCATCGGCCAGGGACGCCAAGTTCTCAAAATGCAAATCGGTCAGGGACGCCAAGTTCTCGAATGCAAATCAGTCAGGGACGCCAGGTTCTCAAATGCGAATGGGTCAGGGATGCCAAGTTCTCAAATGCAATTCGATCAGAGACATCAAGTTCTCAAAGGCTAGTAGGTCAGGGACGCCAAGTTTTCAAATGCCAATCGGTCAGAGGTACCTCACGCCCCTAAATGTTTCAACATCTCGATCAGATACATCAAGACTCTCAACACTATCAACTACCACACAGCCCCCACGACTTGCTCTCCTGCAGGTAAGCACAGCAAAGGTACGTTAGTCCCTCAACATATCTCAAAAATATGCATACAAATGTTGCATGATTACCCATAGCTTTAGCTATCTCTATCTCCGCAAATAGCGACGGAAGCTTTAGCTCCTTAAGGTGACAGCCTCCGAATTATCAAAAGACCCAGGATCCTAGACCTGTTCCTAACTATCCAGTCGATTTCGAACTACGATTGGCTTGATTCCTCTTAAGGATACGTAGGTAGCCTACCATAGGTCTAGCCACCCGACCAAAACGGTCACCCTCTCCTTCGGCAGCAGACGAAGTCCACCGAAGGACCATCCATTAAGGGAAAACATTTCAAATCAAGGTTCGAGGCACCTAAGACGCCATCATCAAGGTTCGAGGCACCTAAGACGCCATCATTAAGGTCTGAGGCACCTAAAACGCTATCACACGCAACACTAGGAGAGCGATAAATTGCAATCATCCCCTAATTCGACAAACCAAAATCATTACCATGGCGACTTCCCAAAAATAGTCAAATCATAGGGCGACTTCCCAAAAATAGTCAAATCATAGGGCGACTTCCCAAAAATAGTCAAATCATAGGGAGACTTCCCAAAAATAGTCAAATCATAGGGTGACTTCCCAAAAATAGTCAAATCATAGGGTGAATTCCCAAAAATAGTCAAATCATAGGGCGACTTCCCAAAAATAGTCAAATCATAGGGCGACTTCCCAAAAATAGTCAAAATCATAGGGCGACTTCCCAAAAATAGTCAAGTCATAGGGTGACTTCCCAAAAATAGTCAAATCATAGGGCGACTTCCCAAAAATAGTCAAATCATAGGGCGACTTCCCAAAAATAGTCAAATCATAGGGTGACTTCCCAAAAATAGTCAAAATCATAGGGTGACTTCCCAAAAATAGTCAAATCATACGGCGACTTCCCAAAAATAGTCAAATCATAGTCAAAATCATAGGGCGACTTCCCAAAAATAGTCAAATCATAGGGCGACTTCCCAAAAGTAGTCAAATCTTAGGTTGACACCCTAAAACAGTCACTCTAGGGTCGACATCGAAAGACCCGAACTACGACTGGCTTGATTCCTCTTAAGGATACGTAGGTAGCCTATCATTAGGTTCAGCCATCAGACTAAAATGGTCATTCCTATCCCCAGCAGAGCGGATATACAACTTCAGCCATCAGACCGAAACGGTCATTCCTATCCCCAGCAGAGCAGATATACAACTCTAGCCATCAGACCAAAATGGTCATCCCCAGCAGAGTTTCTTTCAACAAACGACTGCAGAACTCGCTCGCCAGGTTGACATCCTAAAACAGTCACTCTAGGGTCGGCATCGAAAGATCCGAACTACGGCCGGCTTGATTCCCATTCGGAATACGCAGGTAGCCTATCGCTAGATTCAGCCACTCGATCACTTGATCATCATGTCAAATATGGAGCCTTACTCTTATCGACGACCCCGCTTCCTTCGAAAGCGCCGTCGCCGAGGGGCTACTGTAAGTGCTCCAATTTGAGTTGTTAGCATTTTCGTTAGAAAATTAACGAAAGTACTAACATTCCTAACATTCCTAACTTTTCTAACAAAGCAAGGGTAAATTAGGGATTTCCATTTAAGGTTAAACCAAGAAAAGAATCTCAAAAAAGCAAAAGAATTGTAAAATCCCGAAATGGAAGCTGCAGTCAACAGCCAGTTGCTTGTTTGACAAAAATATTCTTCCTGTCCAAAGCCTAGAGCAGCATTTAATGCACCAGGCACGCTTACAGAACCCTCCACGCGGATACTAATGTAAGTCTACAGTGGCCTATAAATTGAACCCTCCTCTCTCAGTTTACACAACACAATTCACTCACTGAAGCTGTACTCTGGCGAAAAATAGAGAAAAAACAGTAGGAATCCTTAGATTGCCACCATTTTCTCCTGAATCTTTCCCAATCTCACTCCAAACACTCTCAAATCACTCTCATACATACACAAACCCAAGCTTAAATCACCCCTTAGGAGGAGGATTAGAGAGAAAACATAGATGACTTAAGTGTTATCTACTTGTTTTCTCTTTGACCAACTCTAATCACAAACCCTAAATACATTCAAACCCTAAACACTTTCAAGCCTTGAATTCACTCAAACACAAACACAAACACAAGGGAAGATAGGTATAACCTCCCTCTCCCTACCCTAAATCTCTCTCATCCATGCATGCATCTCAAACTTTAAAGATGTAGTTTGTTCATCAACTTGTTTGTTGTTCATCTTTGCTTGACCTAAAAATGTAGTCACCTTGGAATAAATTTCCATGGATGACCATTTAAAAGGTCCAAATTACTTCTTATTCACTTAAAAGTGCTTTCCCTCAAAATCATTCACTCAAAAGTGTTTTCCAAAAAACATTTTCATACATAAAATCTCATTTTCAAAGGATAAAATTCCCCTTCCCAAGCAAATGAAATGCTTAAGTCCTAATGTACCCTAAGGATGGCTTGATCTAGTAGATCACCACTAAAATGTCTAGTGACTAATAATCAAAGCCTAAGGATATGGGGACAAGCATGGATGCCAAACCCCCTTTAAAATCATGTTTTTCTTCAAGAGAAAGTTGCTGTCCAGTAGCCTTTCTCTAAGAGCTCTGTCCATGGTCTAATTTTTTGGACATACAGAAACTTGGAAATTGGTGTTGACTACAAAACACTTTTTGTATCCAACATCCAGAGCTTTCCAGACATATTTTTACTTTATTTTTTGCGTGAGTAAAACTCCCTTTTTCAAATTATCTTTTAAAAGTCAGTTCATCTGTCTCTGGAAATCCAGATTTCATAGCTGTGATTTCCAGAAGGTCTTGGTCCACCAAATCATCTCCAAATGAGAAAGTTCTTTTACAGAAACCTTATTTAAGGTGTTTTGAACAATTTTCATTCTCGGACTTTCCCCAGATTCTGATATTTTAAAGCTCTTAAATCCATTTTAAAATCAAGTGTCCACTGCCTTTTTCATTCTGGCAGAATTGGTTTTCAACTTCAAAAGGTCTTTTGAGTACCAAAACTCAACCCTAAAATCACACCAAAAATCATGGGATTTGTTCAAAGTCTAACAAAGAGTCCTAAATTTTTATTTTTCAGTTTGAACTTATTTTGGCCAAAAAAAAAAAAACACACACACACACACAAATGGTTTTTAATGCTTGGAAGACTCGTTTTGCGAGGCATTCCGGGTGAACACTAACGTTCTTCCCGGAGTGTAACGTGACCTCCGAACCCAAATCTCTCATCTCGGGTATTTTTCAAAGTTTTGGCCCTTAAAACAAAAAAGGCGTGGTGACTCCGTTTGATTTCAAAAAATCGGGTACATCACAACGGGATCATTCTAAACATCTCATCCTAGTCAGTGTCAACCCTGCACGCTTGCGTCACACTCTGTCCAGACTCGGTTGGTTTTTACCCAGCCCGTGTCATACAGCCTGGATACATATCCCATGTCAGCCATTTTCTGGGTCAAAGCTTGGAACTCAAGATTCCTTGCGCAAGCAAAACGATGAAAGGTCATGCTAAAATCTTGACCCGATCTTGGTTTCCGAAGCTACACCCAGACGATGCTCTGTCCCGGATATACATCCATGCCCACATGACACCATGTCATTAAGCCTTTGATACGTCAGCCATGACAATATGACCTAGCCAACGCCTAACGTCACAGATCCCTTGCGTAAGCAAGGTAAAGAGAGGTCATGTCGAACTCTCGACCAGATCTTGACTCAGGTGTCGGCTCAGCACACTATTCACATGGCCGACGCATTAAAACGAACATGACAGGCTCGGTCCTTAGGTTCGATTTTTCTTTTAGGCTGGTGGAAACCGCTTGCCCTATAGGACCCTCGCCCGGGGCTGTCCACCCCGGGATGTCGAAATACAGGTGCAAAATGAGGGGCTTATAGCCGCACAGATGGTCTCCACTGACCCAGGATCTAGCATAGTTGCGAAAAAGAAGAGCAATCTTTTCCAACCTACCTAGGATTCTGAGAAAATACTGTTTTAAGTAAATTAAAACAAACAAAAAATCATAAATAAAAAGCGGAAAATACATGTCACATGAGCTTTTCCCCTTTATCCAAAAAGTTCTTCCCATGTCTAAACCTTACCCGTCACCCCCTCCAGCGAACCGATAGTGGTTGAGAGTACCCGGGAGCCGCCTTTTCAGTATTGAGGTCACAAGGTCCGACAGCCCTTCCAATTTCGCGGTCCGTACAGTCCGCTACTCCCCCATGGCGGGATCAACAGATAAAAATGAGGGAAACGGAACTCCGCCACTGAGAAACCTCCAGACAATGGAGGGGGTGCTGCGAGCCTTCGAAACTCTGAAGAAGCGCCAGGAAGAGCAGCAATCCTGGATCGTAGACACAATGCGCTGTCGCGGAGCCATTGTTGTTCCCCAAACAGATGGGACATTCATTCTCATAGAAGATGAAGAAATACCTGCTCCCCCGGGTCCTCAAAGCTATCAGAAGGTCCCACCTCCGCCAAGCTACAAGATCCCAGCAACGCAAAGCAGCTCTCGCTCAAAGCTCCACTCGGGCATCAGTCAAGCAGCTCCGATATGCCCGCCTCAGCACAGTCAATTCCCGGCCCTGCGCCCCAAGCTCAGTATCAACAGCACACATACGTGCCTGCTCCGCCAGATCCCAATGCATCTCGGTACCCCCCAGGATTCAATCCTCTGCCTCTATACGAGCCTCACAGCCATAACCAAAAATCCCAATGCTTACCCGGGACAGGCATCCCAAGCGGATATCCCGACATCTCAAACCTAGCACCCGCTGGTCTACCACTTGGGGCTAATGAAACATTTTCCCAATTCCCAAACACAACCCTTAGCGGATCGGGCAATCACGCCCTCAATTTCAACAACCCAGGGTACGGGATGGTATACACTCAACCACCTCCCCAAGACTCCCGAATGGCGATCCCATCAGCCAATCCACCTCCATCTTTGGTTGCCATCCCCGAAAACGGCAACCCGCCTCAACCTACCGATCCCCACATGGCTTGGTTGATCGAACAGATGATGGACATGCAAGGCAAACTAGCCAGCTCTCGAAAGGACTCCCTCATGCCCACTGATCCAAACAAAGTGGTCCCGCTTCCTCTGAAATTCAGGATGCCGAAAATGGAAAAGTTTGACGGTACAGAATGCCCAAAAACCCACATCGACACCTACATCTTGGGTATGAGAGCCAAAGGGGCAACCCCACAGCAAATGGCGGATCACTTCCAGCATTCCCTCAAATCCACGGCATTAAGGTGGTTCCTCAACGTGAAGGCGGAAAATCGCTCCACCTGGGATCAAATCAGCGAAATCTTCTTGGAGAAGTACCGCGCCAACCTTGAATGGGAAACCAATCGCCATGACCTGCAAGCCACCGAACAAAAGGATGACGAGCCTGTAGGTGAATTCTACAAGAGATGGAACTGGAAACTAAGCGAGATAATGGATCCGCTTTCCAAAGAAGAGCAAATGGACATCTTCCATTCCTGCCTCAAACCATCCCTGAGGGCCCTGATCAGTCACCACTTCTATCCTGATCTTCGCGCCATGGTCAACGCTGGGACCAAGTTTGAGAAAACACTGAGCATGCAAAAAACGGTGGTCAGTCCAGCCCCGCCCAATCCAATATCTGCCCCAAGCAAAGGAAGGGAGGTTGCCGGAGCAGTCCATTATATTCAGAATGGAGCACTACAAAGAAACGGTGGTCCCCCGAGACAACGACAACACTATGATAATTTTGGGATGCCCTTGAGCAAGGTATTCGATTGTGTAGTGAAGCAAGGTCTCCTCGAACCTATGGAAAATTACCAGCCCAAATTCCCCAATGCCAACTGGGATGTAACCAAGCATTGTGCTTTTCACAAGCACCACGGTCATGTAACCGACAACTGCACAGTTTTGAGGAAAGCAATTCAAGGATTGATTGAAGAAGGAAAGTTAGAGCGCCCCCGCGGCCCCAATACACTCTGAAATCCGTTCCCCAGAAATAATGATCTAGAAGCTTGGTCTAACCCCAGTCTCCTAGAGTCTAGCTTCGAAAATAAAAGACCCCGAGTCTGTCATGTTTTAATTTTGAGTCTCTCGGGTCGTCTGACGGCCTTATGCCTAAAGATTATGAGTTTGTAACAAAAACTGCGCTTACTTATGCTTTGAATAAAAGTTCGACCTTTTTGAGTATCCCCTCATTTCCACTTTAACAAATGATAAATTAACTAATCAAAAACAGTTAATAGTGATTCACTTGCTAAAGAAGCAGACACATTAATGAACAATGCATTAACCAATCTTTAAGCATGTTGTCAAACGAGAGGAAAATCGGGCCCAAGCTGCCGAGAAGGTTCTAACCAAAATGAATTTGGGAACTACTGAAGAGCCCACAGAGACGCAAATCGGAAAATTCTCCGTCGATACTTCGCCCAAAGAATATCGAGTCTTCTTCTCCCCCTTCTACACTCTAAAAAAAAATCATACAGTCAAACCTCGTAGGTTCTAGTACTTTTCTCATTCAATTAAGTCCTCCACGGACATTGTAATTAAGTCTTCAATTTTCCATACATAAGTCTTCTTTCTTTTCTTGCTAGACTTGAGACATTATTTTGCACCCCACATTACATCTAATGAAATGGTTTTGTTCTATGTGATCACTTGCATTGCTCAACAAGTAATTCCACAAATGATTAATGCTTTGATTAATTGGTGTGAGAAAGTCAATCGATAGCTCCCCATACACCTTACCATACCCCACACAAAGGCCTCCATCAAGCCATACACTTTTCAAAACATGTCCCCACCATCACCTTGACCAAGTCAACGACGGCGACAACATCAAAGGACAACAATAGGTCACTCAGCATCAAAAGATTGACCCCATGTCAACAACAACCTAGGGGCTTGCCTTCGCCCTCGTGCGCATCCAGAAAGTTCAAGCAGGGGCTTGCCCTCTGCCCTCGTGCGCTTCAAAAAAAAAAAAAAAAAGCTCAAGCAGAAGCTTCAAAAAAAAAGAGAAAAAAGCTCAAGCAAGAGCTTCAAAACAAAAATGAGGCCAAGTACCCAGCACCACTAGTCAGAAGCTCAATAGAAGAAGGCGAAGTCAAAAACGCATCATAAGTCCTTAAGCGATATTCAAATTATTCCTCTTCCCGAGAGAGCAACGATCAAGAAGCAATGGATTCATTGAAACTACCGTCATATACGACTTGTCAAGGAGTCACCTTAAGGCCCGCGCCTCATCATTCAACCTTCCGAGCCTTTTTGCCAAGGGCCGCAAGAATATTCATGCCCTGGCCCCAAAGCCAAACACAGTTCAACCCCAAACTACGTCGACCTGAGCTCTTTGTCTTAAGGGGAACGTAGGCAACCAGAAATGGTCCGGTCATAAGCACAAATCCACAAACCCGGTCGCATCAATGACCTCTCCTATACACAAACCTTCTTTCACACCAGACCAACTCGATCCTTGATACCGGTTGACTTTCTCCTCGTGATTAATCAAAGCATATCAGGTTTAATTGTTGAATAACCCAAACATCAACAAAGGGTTTTAAGCAAACATGTGATCAATGTGAACAAATCAAGTTTTCAGATGTCTCGACAAGTTTTCTTTTTCTACAAAATAGGAAAATAGAGCTAAACACTGATTTTCTGTCAGCAAGGGCTTCTTTACACTTTTACAAGCTTTTCAATGCTCATACTCTCTCAAAAGAGTCAAACCCAAAAGCATGTTTTTTGTGCCTACATCAAATAAGACATTCACACAAAAAGGGACCCATTCCCACCTTTTCAAATAGTATATACACCCTTGCAAGTGTACATTACGAGTCATTTCTCCCACAAAAGAGGGTCGAACTACGCAGACCTGAGCCTCTCAGTCCGAGGGGAACGTAGGCAGCCTTCATTGGTTCGGTCTAAGGAATACACAAAATTCCAAAAATTGATGCCACCAAGGCTCAGATAAGAAGTAAGCAAGAGATTTTGCGTCTCGACAAAGCTTTAAAAGTAAATCACAAATCATCACAGTTAAAACACTTCTTGATGAGTTCAAGCACGGTCTATTCTCAAACTCACAACATGCTAAAAGACAGCTTAAAACATTTAACAATCAATGTGTCTGCAATGATGATGAATGGATACTCAGTGTTTCAGAAGGTTATTCCATGCTACTCGCGTTTGGCCCTTTGTCACTCTTTCCTTTCTTCCCTCGTCCCCAATGAGTCTTCTTTCATTCCACATGAGCGAGTTCTGTCTCCCTCATTCCGAGATCAGGAGTCCTCCTAGTCGTGTCAAACGAACCAGTCGCTCTCAGAGCATCGTTCACCCGTGCCTCGGCTCGAATCTCCTCCCTACGAGTCTGTAAAAGGGGACCTCTCCCCGCCAGTCTGTCAACTCGTGTCCCGTAGTCAAACAAAGCATCTCCCATGACATCCTGAGGGTTAGACCAGGCTTCTGCACTCCTAAGGCTATAGCTGAGATGACAATCTTGCCCCAGAATTGCTTCACGCCTGCTCCCCAAAACCACTTGGGTCTGCCCAATATGCTACTCATACCAATCCAGGTACTCCGTGGTCAAGACAACACTCTCCCGGCATCTAAGGAGCACCACATGAGGGAAAGTGGAATACTTCCATACCCTCAGAAAATACAGAAAGGCATCTAGATCTGTCATGCAGAAAGAAGCTACCTCCATATTGGCAATGTCATCCCAGCCCATCAAAGGCTCTTGTCTCATCCCGAACTGCCAGGAAACAAGCAACGGAACATAGAAAGAGGACCAAGGCAAACACGGAACTCTGACAACATAGGAACCTGCCTGACAGGCCCTCCTAGTCTCAATTCCCCAATGAGGAACCCACCAACGGAGGTGATGCGTGCCAAGTCAAACCATCCACCTTTCCCAAGCGGACTGATCCATATGCAAGATAAGGGGTCGCTGAGCAAACGTCCACAGACTGAAGGATGTCAGAGGCACAGTCATATCTTGAAATCTCTCTCTCTCGCCACCATAATGCAAGAAAAGCAGGGGCTTTCCCAATGCATAAACCGATCCCCCATTGCCGAGCGATCTATGCCGTGGAAAGTTTCCCCCAAAGCCAAAGGAACGATGTCCTCGCCCGCTCAGAAGTGGCCTACCGCATCCGACAAAGCACTGGCACACATCCCGAGGGGGCTGACCATGAAAAGAGTGGTTATCACTCACAAAGCAAACATGTCCCAGTAGACATCACACCCGCAGTCGCTCAAAGAAACTGTCAAAGCTACTTTAGCCCCCAACTGCTCAAAAGCCTTACCAAAGCCATTTCCGGCCACCATACACTAACCACAAACATTTCAAGCTCGTGCAACATGCACAGAACATAAAAAAAGGGAGTAGAAACAATCCCTAAAGCAAAAATAAAAGTGTTCATTACATGTGAATACATTGTGCATATAAATATAAATATTTGTTGCTCTCCTCACTAACACGTACAGAAAAAAAAGAGTCCTACTCTGAGTCATCGGCACCACCGCCTGGTAAAGACTCCCACATCTCAGCGCCTCTGCCAGCCACCTCATCATCCTCGGTGAACTCATCACCTTCCTCGATCGGATACTCCAAGACATCCGCAGAAGTCAGAACGAAGAAGAAAAAAGAAGACGAGCCATCCCTCCTCTCCTTGTCCAGCACCTGAGGTGTCCCACGTCCTCATCATCTCAGCCAGATGCCGCACCACGTCCTCAACACGTCAACAACTCGGTCAGAGGTGCCCCATGGCCTCAAAGATTTCAACAAGTTCAGACAGAGGCGCCACCTCGCCCTCACCGCAAGACCAGACAGAGGCGCCACCTTGCCCTCACCGCAAGTTCAGACAGAGGCGCCACCTAGCCCTCACCGCAAGTTCAGACAGAGGTGCCACCTCGCCCTCACCACAAGTTCAGACAGAGGCGCCCTCTCGCCCTCACCCCAAGTTCAGATAGAGGCGCCACCTCGCCCTCATACCAAGTTCAGACAGAGGCCCCACCTCGCCCTCACCCCAAGTTCAGACAGAGGTGCCACCTCGCCCTCACCGCAAGTCCAGACAGAGGCGCCACCTCGCCCTCACCGAAAGTCCAGACAGAGGTGCCACCTCGCCCTCACCAAGTTCAGACAGAGGCGCCACCTCGCCCTCACCGCAAGTTCAGACAGAGGCGTAACCTCGCCCTCACCGCAAGTTCAGACAGAGGCGCCACCTCGCCCTCACCGCAAATTCAGACAGAGGCGCCACCTCGCCCTCAACATTTTAACAACTCGGTCAGAGGCGCTACACGTCCTCAAACACTTTATCATCTCAGCCAGAGGCGCCACCACGTCCTCATCATCTCAGCCAGAGGCGCCCCACGTCCTCATTATCTCCGTCAGAGGCATACCACGTCCTCAACTTCCTCCTCACAAAGGCCCTTTCTCCTGCAGGTAAACACAACAAAGGTATGAAAAAAATCATACTTATGTCTTTAAATATTTCCTCTGTTACCTCGTAGTGAGATACGTCCCCCTGTCTCCCTGATAGATATCTCATATCTTTTAGTAAGATTACCAATCTTTTGGTAAGATTGGTCATCCTTCACATAGGGTAGATATCTTTTAGAAAGATTACCCACCTTTTCGTAAGATTAGCATATCTTTTAGTAAGATTACCCATCTTTTAGTAAGATTAGCTATCTTTTAGTAAGATTACCAATCTTTTGGTAAGATTGGTCATCCTTCACATAGGGTAGATATCTTTTAGAAAGATTACCCACATTTTCGTAAGATTAACATATCTTTTAGTAAGATTACTCATCTTTTAGTAAGATTAGCTTTATTTTAGTAAGATTACCAATCTTTTCGTAAGAATAGCCATCTCTCAACTTAGGGTAGACACCCCCAAACAGTCTCACATAGGGTAGACATCCCCAAAAAGTCTCACTTAGGTCCAGACGCCATAAAAGAGTCTCAACTTAGGTCCAGATGCCTTAGAATAGTCTCAACTTAGGGTAGACACCCCCAAACAGTCTCACTTAAGCCCAGATGTCTTAGAACAGTCTCACCTAGGGTATAGACACCTTCCAAGAAACTCAACTTAGATACTCCTCGCCTTTCCCGGCCGTCATCGTAAGTCCGGACCTCTCCCACTAAACGGCAAAACAAACCCCAAGGCCCAAACGCCTTCAAAACGCAAAACATAAAAGTCAAAACGACCATCAATGCAAGACCGTATGGAAATACATATCCCCAGCACCGGCTGTCATCATAAGCCCAAACCCCAAGGCACAAATGCCTTCAAAACGCGAATCCCAAGGCGCAAACGCCTCCACACTCACAATTTCACCATCCCCAGCATTATCCATAGCCCGCAAGGCTTTAAATTATCCGGTCCGAAAGACCGTATAAATCTCCCAAATCATTATCCGTAGCCCGGAAGGCTTTTACTACCCGGTCCGGAAGACCATATAAATTTCCAAAGCATCGTCCTCATAACAACACAACCAGAGGACATAACAATTCCTCCTACATCACAACCCATCTTTTAGTGAGATTACCCATCTTTTCGTGAGATTATCCATCTTTTCTTGAGATTACCCATCTTTTCGTGAGATTACCCATCTTTTAGTGAGATTACCCATCTTTTCGTGAGATTATCCATCTTTTAGTGAGATTATCCATCTTTTCGTGAGATTACCCATCTTTTAGTAAGATTACCCATCTTTTCGTGAGATTACCCACCTTTTCGGGAGATTACCCATCTTCTAGTAAGATTGCACACCTTAGGATGCCACCACGTCCTCACAACCGACCTAAACGATCACCTTAGGACACCACCACGTCCTCACAGTCGACCTTAGCGGTCACATCACCTCAGGACACCACCACGTCCTCACAACCGACCTGAACGGTCACATTAGGACATCACCACGTCCTCACAGTTGACCTTAGCGGTCACATCACCCACAGGACACTGACATGTCCACGCACTCACACGAACTACGATTGGCTTGATTTCCACTCAGGGATACGTAGGAATCCTATCAAAGGGGTCCAGCCGTCCGACCAACCTGGCCATCTTCTCCTTCCTGGCCAGCAGTCAAGATCGGGTTTCTTATTTTTATCGACGACCCACTTCCTTCATAAGTGATTTCGCCGAGGGGCTTCTGTAAGTACCCCAATATGGATCGCTCCCCATCCAAGCATACGGAAAAAACCATATACGAACTTCCGGAGGTCATAACTCCTTTATACGAACTCCGATTGAGACGTGCCATATATGGTTGGAAAGCTCTCGACGAGAACTATGGAAGTGGTAGGTTGAGTCGTGCGACACAACTAGCCAGGGGACATCATAATTACGAAATCCCCTTAAAGTCCACGAGATTCCCTTAAATCCCGAAAAACCAAAAATCTGGTAATGGTTGACAGTGTCATGCGACACAACTAGCCAGAATCTGGACCCTATAAATAGAGGGCTTCACCCCTCATAATTTTCACACCTCCCTCTTCTCTCCTCTCTCCCAGCCTTCATCCACCCTCTCTAAGACCCTTCGGGGCAATCCCGATCCCTTTCGGTTCCTTCCGGAGCATTCTGAGGCCCTTCGTGGTACTCCGAAGCTCTGCCGAGCGCTCCCAAGATGCTCCCGCTCTGCCCCGAGGCACTCTCTAGGTATTCTGAGGCCCCTCGTTGTACTCCAAAGCCTTGTCAGTTCCATCCCGAGGCGTCCCGACCCTTTTCGAGTTCAATCGATGATCCCGACGCACATCGGAACTCTGCCCGAGCATAACCGACGATCCCAACGCACGACGAACCTCTGCCCGAATCCAGTCAACGATCCCTGCGATCCCAACGCACGCCAAAACTCTGCCCGAGTACACACCTGACAATCTCGAGGCACGCCGAAGCTCTGTCCGCAGACAACCAGCACATCCCGAAGCAATCCCCGTCTATCCTGGAACACTATTCCATCCTCAAACACTATTCCCCAATGGAACACAGACACGAACCAACATTGGTAAGGCTTCCTTCCTACTCTATTTCAATACATTTCAATACGTAGTTTACAATGTATACATCCGATACAGCATGCATTTTTAAAAGCACATACACACACACATAACATTTAAAGAAAGAAGGGGTACCGAAAGACTCGTTTTTACAAGGCGACTCGGGTGAGCTCTAATATTCTAATATTTTCTTCCTGAGGAGTAACCTGGCCTCCGAACTCAAAAATCTCATTACACAACAACAGTTTTTAAACTAATGTCTTTTCTCAATGTTTTGGGCTAAATCAAAATGGCGTGGCGACTCTACAAGCAAAAACGCAGCGAGACACCTCCCGACAATGCGAGATGCCGGGGCCCGCGCGCGATCCGGAACCGGGTAATTTCAAAAAGGCGCAAACGCCTCCAAAACACAAATCCCAAGGCACAAAATGCCTCCAAAATACAAAACGGTGAACCAAACACCGGCCATCAAAGTAAGCCCGAAATCACCTTCGCAACGGAAAAAGTCCATACGAGACTACGCATCCCCAACAGACGAACCCCGGCAGTCATCGTAAGTCCAACCTTTCCCCAGCGGACAAAGCACGACGCAATCACGCCTCTCGCAATCAAAGCACAAGGCAATCACGCCTCCCAAAACCACAGTCAGAGGACACAACACATCCCCACGCACGACACAAACACAGCCAGAGGACACAACACATCCCCACGCACGACAAAAACACAGTCAGAGGACACAACACATCCCCACGCACGACACAAACACAGTCAGAGGACACAACACATCCCCACGCATGACAAAAACACAGTCAGATCAACACATCCCCACGCACGACACAAACACAGTTAGAGGACATAACACATCCCCACGCACGACACAACCACAAGTCACAGGGCATAAATCAGCCCAATCAATATCCGCAGCCCGGAAGGCTTTAAATCACTCGGTCCAGGAGACCGTAAAAATCAGCCAAATCACTATCCGCAGCCCGGAAGGCTTTAAATCACTCGGTCCGGGAGACCGCATAAATCAGCCGAATCACTATCCGCAGCCCGGAAGGCTTTAAATCACTCGATTCGGGAGACAGTAAAAATCAGCCAAATCACTATCCGCAGCCCGGAAGGCTTTAAATCACACGGTCCGGGAGACCGCATAAATCAGCCGAATCACTATCTGCAGCCTGGAAGGCTTTAAATCACTCGGTCTGGGAGATCGTAAAAATTAGCCAAATCACTATTCGCAGCCCGGAAGGCTTTAAATCACTCGGTCCGGGAGACCGCATAAATCAGTCGAATCACTATCCGCAGCCCGGAAGGATTTAAATCACTCGGTCCGAGAGACCGTATAAATCAGCCAAATCAATATTCGCAGCCCGGATGGCTTTAAATCACTCGATCCGAGAGACCGTATAAATCAGCCGAATCACTATCCGCAGCCCGAAAGGCTCTAAACCACTCGGTCCGAAAGACCATATAAACCTCCCAAATCATTATCCCCAGCCTGGAAGGCTTTAAACCATCCGGTTCGGAAAACCGTAAAATTTTCGTTTCAGGACACCACCACGTCCTCACAATCGACCTCAGCGGTCACACGACACTTCAGGGCACCACCACGCCCGCATACACTCACAATTTCACGACGTCGGAACTATGATCAGGCTTGATTCCCGCTAGGGATACGTAGGAATCCTATCACAGGGTCCAGCCAACCGACCTATACGGTCACACAGGAAGCCACCACGTCCTCACCACTGACCTATACGGTCACACACCCAGGATGCCACCACGTCCTCACAACCGACCTATACGGTCACCCAGGATGCCACCACGTCCTCACAATCGACCTAAACGGTCACCCACAGGACACCGACACGTTCACATCCCCACACCCGAACTATGACCAGGTTTGATTCCCGCTAGGGATACGTAGGAATCCTATCACAGGGTCCAGCCAACTGACCTAAATGGTCACACAACAGGACACTGCCACGTCCTCACAACCAACCTTCACGGTCACCTTATCTTATCGATGACCCCACTTCCTCCGTAAGTGACGTCATCGAGGGGCTTCTGTAAGTACCCCAATCTAGATCACCCTCTTCTGGACACTCGGGAAACACCGCAGACTCACTCAAACGCAGTCTCGAACACCCGGAACCCTCAAAAAACCCTCAAAGGCCCAAAAAACCATCAACCAAACCAAGGGGGGCCTTTCTGGGACAAAAAAAACACAAAAGGACTTTTTGAGAATTATGCAAAAATGGGAAAAGCATAGAAGGTCCGTACGGACCTCTTTGCATGCTAAAAGGTCCGTATGAACCTCTTTACTACCAGACATCATAATTACTGAATTCTCTTAAAGTCCACATTATTTCCTCAAATCTGGGAAAACTTAAACTTTAGTTTTGCACAAAGGTCCGTACGGACCTTCTTGCAATTTTTCCTACACTATAAATAGAGGGCTCCCCCTCCCTCATTTTGCACAACTTCCTCTTCTCCTCTCCTCCTAAGCCCTCTGGCTTCCCCTCTATGTCCTTTCGAGGCAATCCCGATCCTTTTCGGTTCCTTCCGGGGCCTTCCGAGCTCCCTTGTGGTGCTCCGAAGCCCTTCCGAGCGCTCCCAAGACGCTTTTGCGCTGCCCCGAGGCACTCTCGAGGTATTCTGAGGCCCCTCGTGGTACTCCAAAGCCTTGCCTGGTCTTTCCCGAGGCATGCCGGCCCTTTCCGAGCCTAACCGCCAATTCGAACGCACGCCGAACCTCTGCTCGAATTCAACCGATGATCCCAACGCACGCCAAACCTCTGCTCGAATCCAACCAACGATCCTGACGCATGCCGAAACTCTGCCCAAGTGCACACCTGACAATCCCGAGGCACACCGAATCTCTGTCCACAGACAACCGGCACATCGCGAAGCAATCCCGGTCCGTCCCGAAACACTATTCCATCCACAAATACTATTCCCCAGCGAAAGACAGACACGAACCAACATTGGTAAGGCTTCCTTCCATTACTATTTCTATACATTTCAATACGTAGTTGTGAGCGTTGTGATTGATTTCGAGTCACCTATATTATTCGTTTGGAAAACATAGAAAAACCATTTTTTGAAAGAGATTGGGTTCGGGGCTTAGGTTATGGAATGGGTAGGTCAAGGAGCATCCATTCCACCCAATCTGGAGATTGGCCTTACTAAAGAAAAGAGAGGTTTTCAGAAAAGAGAAAAAACGATTTTCAAATATAACAAGTAAAGATCCATTTAACGGGGTTAAACGGAATGTAGGATCGATTGCTTCGAGACCGTCCTCATGATTTGGAGAGGCTCTAGGCCGATCCTAGATTCAATAGATTAATACCACTCTAATAATCAATTAGAAAGGGTTTTTAGGGGGTTACCTTGCGTGAGGTGATTTGGGCAGAGTTTCGACTCAAGTTTAGAATCGAATCTTGATACGGACAGAGCTTCGCCTCAGTCCTTGACTTGGATCTTGATGTTTGTTTATCAACAAGGTTGACAAACAAACTTTGAGGTGATTTTAGGGTGATTTTGTAGGATTCTTTCAGGGAAAGAAACTAACAAAATATGTGTGTGTTGTGAAAATTCATGGTCCTTTGATCCTTGGAAGTCACCAAGTATTTATAGGGGTTGGGGAAGTGTTGAAGATGAGATCAAACACTTCAAGATGGTTCCAGACTCCAAACTCTATTGGTTGGCCGGATGGATAAACTTTTATCCCGAAAAGAGGTTGAAATCGACGAGGAAACTGTCTTCTGCATGCTGCAGAGGAACGATATCTCGCGCGAGACACACCATCTCGCGGCGAGATATTGTTCCTGTGAACAATTCCATCCTTTCCTCGTTATCTCGTATGCAGTTTAGTCCCAAACTAACGATGGTTAGTCAAAACTTAACGAAACATGATGAAATGGTGGATTTCTACTTCTTGACTTAAAGCGAGACTTAGAGTGGTATAAATGTGATCCGATATGTTCAGAATGGGGTGTCTACAGAGCCCCTCAGCGACAAGACTTATGGAAGAAGTCATTTCGTCGATAGAAAAGACATCATTCTGAACATCGGGATGGTCGGGCCGCACAGCTTCCTACGTATCTCTATCGGAGAATCAAACCATGACGTAGTTCGACTCCAAAACATGAAAAGGATGCTTTAGGTATTTTGAAAATTATTTGAAAATCGAGGAGATTTTGTTTTGAAAGATAAATTCATACTGAGGAATCAAATCAAGACCCAATTCTGAATATACCTATCTTGTCTGAAGATTCGCCTGTCTGGGCTCCGAACCTGCGGGAAATATGTTTGAAAACAAAGGCGTACCTTTCTGGTCCTTTGAGTCCTGTCAGTTTTGTGACGATTCGCCTTTCTGGGCTCCGAATCGGGCTTTTTTTCTGTTGTTGAGGATGACGATTCACCTGTTTGGGCGTTGAATCGGGCTTTTGGTTTGACGATCCACCTGTCTAGGCATTGAACCGAGCTTTTCTTTTGACGATCCACCTGTCTGGGCATTGGACCGGGCTTTTAAGATAACGATCCACCTGTTTGGGCATTGGACCGAGCTTTTAATTTGATGATTCACCTTTCTGGGCTCTGAATCATGTGGATTGAGTTGATCTGTGGACCACTCGGTTTTCGGGCGACTGGTGCCGTACCGGGCGATCATGCGTATGTCACGTTTGGCTCGTTCCGTGACCAGCGGTCCCGACTATTTCCTTCGCCCCATGCTAGTTTATCATTTCCAAGGGTAAATATGTCAAAATTTTGAATTTTGACATTGCGTAGACGCTTATTGTCGAGGACAATTTTGTCAATTTCCAGAAGGTATATCTCGCGCGATACATCTTATCTCGTGCGAGACTTGTACTGTCGGGGCTAATATAACAGCAGCTCCTCTTTTGAATTTGAAAGCATCCTTTACAAATTCCCTCCCTAGCTCGAGCCAAGGTCGTTTTCTCTGTAATTTTTCATGGATTGCTTGGTGATTCTCCTCTCAATCAATTCTCAATCCTCTCTCCCTCCACAATCAATGGCTCAAGAACAAAGGAATCCTATTTTGGGGAGTTATTTACTAGGGAAGGATTATCCCCGCGATGACCTCACCTTCGATAGGCACGCACACATCTCCACCATCATTCGGGAAGGCTTGGTAAGAGTTTCTTTCTCGACTCTTGATTCTTGTATTGCATTGAGCTTGAACCCACTTTTCCTTGAATTCAAATTCCATCAATGGCTATTTTTCTTGTTTTTTTGTCTAGAACTAGGTTCCTTCTTGCATGTATTGATTTTGTGCATTTTTGTTGGATGCTTGTTGTTGCATTTGTGTGCGTATGAGTCTCCTACATATCATGGATTGTAGGAGAGGTTGATTCGGGTCATTAATGGCATCCTTGGGCAAGCTTTTCTTGTACGCACGCCAAGCGTTCGATGAAATGCCTCAATGAAAATTTTTCTTCTATTTCATTGATTTTCTGACATGGAATGATTTCTAACATTGCCCTTTTTGTTTTTCTTCTGTTTTGCAGTCATATAGGCCAACGAAGAATTGCCGTGGGAGCCCGAAACTGGCTAGAGTTGTGTGGGACAAGATCAAGGATCTTGATGGTGTTCGAGATAGGGTGGCCCAAACGGGGCTTTTAACTTTTGTTGATAACCTTCAGGGGATGAGGCGGACTCCCCAAGTTCTTCAGGCGATCCGGGAGAGGTGGTGGGATACTACCCATACCGTGCATTTGCGCTTCGGGGAAGCGACTATGACTCCTACTGATTTCCTTGCTATCACGGGGCTAGAGTTCATTGGCGATCCCCTGCCGAAGACTTCGGGTTATAAGCCTGCAGGTCCAGCCATGTGGAGACAGTTGATCGGTTTCGTCCCTAACAAGGTTAAGGGGTTTGCTACTGAGTTGACACCCCTTCGGCGTCAGATTGAGGATTATGCGCTCAAGCCGAATGCAGTCACTGATCGATTGGTGAGGGGTGCCCTCTGGTATATCCTTTCTGAGACCATCTTCGCGAACCACTCTTCTACGGCTCGTCTTTCTCTGTTAGGTTTGTTGGTGAATCTGGATGAGGTGAGTGGATATGATTGGGGCTCAGCGGGGCTGGCCTTCTGCTACCACGCCATGGACGAGGCGTGTAGGCACACCAAGGATTCCTTGTCAGGGTATTCTTATGCCTGGGAGGTATGCTCTTGGTTCTGTTTCTGTTCTCTGTATGCTCTGTCTGTGTTTCATACTGAATCCGTTCTGTTTTCTTGTACAGATATGGGGCTATACTGTCCTTGGGCTGTACAAGTTTGAGCTGGAGAGCCGGACCCCTTTGTTCCCGGATATCAGGAGGTGGAGCCATCCCAATCGGAGCGTTGATGAGGAGGAGGACCAGGAGTGGACCCTGACGGTCGCGGAGGCATGGGCCATGCTGGATACTTTTCAGTGTGAGAGGCTAGGCCTTTATCCATGGACCCTGTTGGAGCGGGAGGGGCATCGCGCTTGGGATGCTACTGGGATGCAGAGGATGTTGGAATCTTTGGAGGGGGATACCATGTATCTTGGTGAGCGGGTCTTCCCACAGCATGGCCGGGGTAGACTACCATATATGGTGCCGGCGGATCCGCCGAGGGTGATATACCCCACCTACTCCATTCCAGATGATGATTATGCAGGTCTTATGGTGGATGATGTGGTGACGGCTTGTGTTATCCCCGGGGCCTCTTACGTGGAGTTCCTGCCTCGCTTGATGGGTCCCCTCCTAGTGGGTGATAGGCGATCGCATGCTCGTGGCTCCGCCTCTGCTTCTGCCTCAGGTTCATCAGCCCCTAGCACTTTCTCCCAGTCTGCTGGTTCTCTGCCTTTTGCCCCGGATTTTGGTCCTCTGAGCTATACTTACATGATGGGGAGTATGCCGATGATGGGCCACATCCCGACTCTGGATCATATTCCCAAGGGTTACCGCCTTCCGCCGGATGTCTCCTCGATACGTGTCTGTTCATATTATATCTCGTATTCGTCCATATAAGTGTATATGTCCGACTTCATCTGAGCATTTCCTTTCTTTTGTTGTCAGGTCACCCTGTCCGCGGCCGATTACAACCGTGGAGCGACCAAGATGGCGGGACTGATGGCCCTAGTGTCGGACCTGTCCGAGAGGCTGTTCCATAAGGCTTCTTTGGCATCCTCGACAGTGGCCTCGGCAGTGACCCCTACTTGCGGAGCCAACAGATCGAGGAGGGATGGTAGCCCCCGTGGTGGTGATGGCGGAGGTGTCGGCAGCTCGGGTGACTTGATGGCGTGATCCCCTCCTTTTCTCTCTATTTGATTTATGATGATCTGTACATATTGGCCGTGTGGGCCCAAACAATTTTTCTTTTTCTTTGGTACCTGTTAGAAACAAGTAGGTAGCACAAAAACATGTTTTCTTAATCCCTAATCCTAGGTCTAATTAGTTAGTTAATTAACTTTCTCGACTTTCCATGTTTTTGGAAATGGAATGGAATGGCCATCAAGGCCACAATTTTGAGCTTGATCTTGGTGTTGCACTACATATTATGAACTGTATGCGCAGGTTTTTCGAGACTTGCTTCGTCAAGTCGGGGCTAGATTGTTGTTTGAGCAGAACTATTGCTGTCTTGTCGTAGCGATATCTCGCGCGGGACAAGGTGTCTCGCACGAGACACGCTACCCAGAGAGAGTTCTCTTCCTTTTTCGAACAGGATTTTGTCAGTTTTCCCTATAAAATCACCCCGTAGTCCGGCCAGATAACTCATTCTAGCCTTTCAAACTCTAGAGATATTCTGTTAGGGTGAAACTCTTGGCTTCTTTTCCAACCCTACGATCCATGGCTTCCAAGGAGATTGCCCCAACGTCCATGATTGTCGATGATTTTTCTCTGTCGTCTGAAGTGATTGAATCTTTCAAGCAGGCATCAATAGATTTTGTGAGGTCGTTTCGCAATCGATCTCGTAATAGGTTTAAAGCCAAATTCGGATTTAGAATCCTTTTTACCTTGAAGAACCTCCAACCGGATTGGAATCTCTTGCAGGGTGCTGCTCGATTTTGGGATCCCTCTGTTCATCTTTTCAATTTTTCTTTGAATGAGATGGTGCCTAGTGTGGAGGAATTTGCCATTATCTTGGATATGCCTTTGACTGGCGAGATTGTTGTTCCTAAGTACCATAGGAATCATTCAGAGGCTTTGAATGAATTGCTAGGGATCCCCCTTGATACTTGCTATGAGTTGGTTCATCGCAAATGGGTTGAGTGCTCTTCTTTTCCTGAGCGCTTCAACAGAGATTCAGATGATGATGCCTTTCATGTCTACAAGAGGAACTTTCTGGCCCTTTCTCTTTTCGGAGATGTTCTGTTTACATGCAGGGATGGCTTGGTTGACTCCCAACTGGTGGAAATTGTTCTGCAGGCTAGAAAACATTCTAGGAACATTATTCTGCTAATCTTGGGTGAAACCCTTCATGATCTTGATGAGCTGCATAGGATCGGTGCCATGACTCAAGGGAGTCCTCTTCTGTTGACTATTTGGCTTAGGGAGCATCTCAAGCTGGTAGGCCCCCCATGTTAGTGTGTATGCCCTAGGCTTATAGTTTCTATAAACCTTGATGTATCGTCTTTATCATTAATAAAAGAGAAATTTTATTATTGATTAATATATGTTTTTGCATGTTTATTATATTAATCTGTGTCCCTAGTTATTTAGTATAAGTTGGTAATGGATGATCATAGAGATGATCATATGCATAAAGATGCACATTACAAACTTGTAAATAACTAGTATAATTGTCAATGGATAATCATATAATGATTATATGCATAGAGATGCACATTGAAATTATGGGTACTTGTTACAGAACAAGTAACTGGACTTGACCCGTATGAGATTTATGTCATGGTCAAATGTCATAATTAAATCTCATATGGTCACTTCATTTAGTCCTTAGACCTGAGATTATCATGACCTTACATATGATGAAAGTTATGTTTGATTTTAGTCAAACGGTATCTTAACACGATATCTATAAAGGCTAATTTTGGCATGATCGGATTCATGATGGGAAGGATGATAAGTCAAGATGGAATTTGTCCCTCGAAAGAGAGATGTTTTGCTTGGGCCCTTCGATGAGTGATAATGATGAAAGAGTGTGGCCACACCCCAATGTGATTGGATTATCATTATACTCAAGATCGAGAAAGCATTGAACAAATACAAGTTGACGTGAACCATGACTTGTGTTCAATATAACATCGTGAGACAAAGGGAGAAATGGAAGTGTACCATTGGAAACGTGAACTCTTACGTTGTGTTATTTGGGTAGACATAATGGCTTGCTAGAGTCCGCTTATGTCTTATGAGGGTCGATATGATCGGACTCATTGCCAACATAATACAATCCTATTGGGTCACACACAAATAGAATGAATTGGTTGAACCGGAGGAAGAATGATTGAGAGTCTCAGTATCTGGCTACATATGTCACGCGACATATTAAGCCAATGGCTTAATATACCGCGCGACATAATAAGCCCGTACGCGGTTTGACAGCCTGTCTCTCCTAATACGATTAGGAGACGTATTCTTACTATTGTAGTATAAATACAGGGGTCTGTCAGACCTAATATAAAAGCCGTTTTTTTCAATAAATTCTCAATAAAAAGTCCTCTCAATATTCTTCCATAAGTTTTAGGAATCTAGCAATTCCCAACCCGAGAATCGTTCTCGACATTCATATTTGTGTGGATTACCAAAAGAGGGTCTTAATTTGTTCAAACAAATCAAAGGCCTAGAGTTCAAATCTGAAGATCCAAAGAAGTTGAATATTCGAAGATTTGAAGGTCAAAAAGTTTGTGATTACGAATCACATAATTATCCGTTCGATAGCTCAAGACCGGAAAGCAAAAAGGTTGGTAAATTCTATCTCATAGGAATTCAATTTAATCGTATAGAACGGATCTTAGGGCTTGGGTTTTGTGTTAATTTGATGCTTAATTCCGCTGCGCATGGACCCATAAAACCCAACAGTGGTATCAGAGCCCCGTTCATATGGTTCGATTCGAATTGGCATGCTAGAAAGTTGTTATAAATTGTTTATAAATGTTCTAGGCTTGCTTTGTATGAGTTAGATTTAATTGTTTATGAGAAACAATTTGCTAATCTGCGAAAATCGTTTTCTGATTATGTTGAATTAAATCCGTAAAAGCTGTTTACTTGATTTGATTGCTCTATGATTGGAATTGATTGAAATTCGTAAAATTCGCAAACCGGCAACTCATGTCGTGCGACATAGTTGGCCACGAGGAGAAAATACGTAATCGGCTAGTTATGTCACGCGACATACTTAGCCATCGGCTAGTTATGTCACGCGACATAATAAGCCAAATGGGCGAGAATCGTTTGTTGAATTTTTACGCTAACTGTGATTGTGTTTACAATCTGAGATGTTTTATGTCTTAATCTGGATGCTATAAATTTCTGGAAATTAAGTTTATAGGTCTATGCTAGATTAATTCATTATTTATGCATGCTTAATTAATTTAAATGTGTTTTTTATTAATTATTGCGATGCATGAATTATTTGTTCTTAAGTGTTAAGAATTTTATTAGATGTTTAGTTGAAACATTGAATTGAGAATTCCTAAATGTTTGATTGAAACATTAAATTTTGGTTTTCTGATTGTTTATGAGAAACAAGTCGGTTACGCAAAATTTGAAGGAATCTGCGATTGTTTATGAGAAACAAATCTGTTTATAAATCTATGCTGTAATTGTATAATAATTATGTCTCGCTTAATTAATTAAAAGATGTTTATTTAATTGTTGCGTTGCATAATTATTAAAGTGTTCTTATGCTTGCTTAATTGTTTAAAAAAGTGATTTTATTAATTATTGCGTTGCATAAAGAACTGTTATAATTCTAGAATGTTTTTTTTTTTGAACATTGAATTATAGTTCACTAATTGTTTATGAGAAACAAGTTAGTGTCTGATTGTTTATGAAACAAGTCGGTTTACAAGTAAGATTATGCCGCAATCAAACCGATATTGTAGTTGTACATGTCTAGGAGAGTTCTGTCTAAGGATTGGGTACTTAAGTAGTCCTTGTGGCTCACCGGTTTCTGGGAACTTACCGGTGTACTTTACGCTATCTTTGTTGACATGCTTATGATCTATTTTAAAGAACCTTCATTTAATGTTTAAGTTTTATGCCACCCCGAAGGTAAAACACTTGAGAAGTATTGGGATAGGTTGATGTAGTTTCGACTCGGTTGGGTGCATCATTCTATTCTAATTATGGAGCAAGATGAGATAATGGTTGATGTAGTTTCGACTCAGTTGGGTGCATCGTTCTATGTATCTCATACGTTTGAAATTGGTTAGACTTAATTGGTGCTTTCAAAAGAGTTTTGACCCAAGGCATAAGATGAGATTAAAACATATTTTGACATATGATGTCTAAAATCTCATAAAGGATCTAAGAGTCACATATGATGTGATTGATAAATGTTATCTACCTAAATAACTTAATTTTGGGCATTGACTCAGCTTAAACCAAAATTGAAGTGAAATATGGATCTTAGCCCATTATAATTATATGATACATGCTTGTATTTGAAGGTGTATAATTTAATGGGAGTATTTGTAAAATACATTATTTGCTCTTAAATGATAAATGTGTTGGTATTGATATGTGTTCATATAATTTGTATATTTTGTTGTAGAAGTAGCATTACATAATGATAATTGCGATTCGTCCTTATGAAGGACAAAGTTCGAAAAGAACGATACAAGTTATTCTGATTTGATCAGATGCTCAAGAATTGTTCTTAGGCAAATGTGTACGTTCTTGACGAATCCGTTCCTCGAACCCACTACAAATGTTGTAAAGGGCAAATAAGGAAGCAACATTAGAAACATAGTGATGATTCTGACAATATTGCTTGCCTTGTATTTGCCACCATGTTTAAAGGCTCTTATGAAGAACCTTGAGCACATGATAACTATTCTTTTGTTTTAGCATAAAGCAAAAGGGAAATGTTCCAAGTGCAAGCTAGGCAAAAGATATATGTTGTGGTAAAGGCTCTTAATTCATATGATGAAAGAAGGAGCAATCCGCAAAAAGTGTTAATGGTTAACACAAGAAAGGGGTTCATAAAAGAAAACAAAGTAGGTAAAGCAAAGGTTGCTAAACCTAAGACAAAAGTTGTCAGAGCCGAAGAGGCTAAACCCAAAGTGTCTCAAAAGGATGCAGTTTGCTGTCATTACAATAAGATTGTCATTGGAAGCAAAGTTGCAAGGCTTATTAGGAAGGCCTAAAAGGTGAAGAAGGGGCAATATGATTGCTACTACTTCAAGTATCTATATGATAGATATTTTCCTTTCGAATTCTTGTTCTTGGGTATATGATACCGGATTGGATCCCACATTTGTTTAAATGTACAAGGAATAAAGAATAGAAAGCTACTCAAAGAGGGTAAATTGGGAATGAAGCAATAGTTGCTACATTAGCCATAGAGACTTATGAAGTCACGCTACCTTGTGAAGTAGTACTTGTTTTAAACAAGTATGACTACGTTCCGGATTTGAGTAGGAGTATTATTTATGTTTCTTAAATGGATGATGAAGGATATAATTTTCTTATTTTCAATATGAAGTTTTATATTTATTTAATGATATGCCTTATTGTATTGCATATGTCATTGAATGGTCTTCATATCCTGGAAGATGAGAAACAAAATAATGTTGAAGATATCTATAACATAAATGGAAATCTAAACCGAACAATATGAACAACGCGTTCATATGGCATTGCCGGATTGGTCAGATAAATAAGAAACATATATCTAAACTCCATTAACATGGACCTTTAGACTCATATGACTATCAGTCATTTGAGGAATGTTGATCTTGTTTATTGGGATTATTGACCAAACCACCCTACACTAATAGTAGTGGGAGGGCTAGTGACTTATTGGTCATTATACATGAGATGTATGTGGACTATTAAGCGGCATTGCTAGGGGAGGATTTTGGTATTTCATCATATTTCACTAAAGACTTATCTAGATATGACTATGTCTATCTGATGAAGTCCAAAGGTGAATCGTTTGAGATGTTTCGAACATTTCAAGATGAAATACAAAAACAACTTGGTAAAACTATTAAGTACTTCGATTAGATCGAGGTGGTGAATATTTGAGCCAAGAGTTTGACAATCATCTCAAAACTATGAAATCGTTTCAAGAATTGACTCCACAAGGAACACCACTATGAATGGTGTGTCTGAAAGGAGGAATTAAACCTTGTTAGACATGGTTCATTCGATGATGTGTCAAGTTGACTTTCCTAATTCCTTTTGAGGATATGCATTAGAAATAATGCGGTTACACTGAATTGAGTCCTTACTAAATCGGTTCCTAAGGCCCCACATGAGATGTGGCATGGAAGAAAACTTAGTTTGTCTTTCATGAAAATTTGGGGTTGCGAATCTTATGTAAAGAGACTTGTCTCTTATAAGTTAGCACCAAATTTGACAAAGTTATTTTCGGAAATTAATCTTACAACCACAAAGAGAACAAAATGTTTGTTGCTCTATACGATTTGTTTCTTGAGAAATAGTTTTTCAATAAAAGAATCCAGTGGGAGTAAAATTAATCTTGAAAGAAGTTCAAGAACCCGAAAATAATATGGAACCAAGAGTAGAGACGGAACCAAGTTCACAAAGAGTTGTGGAACCGGTTCAAGATGCACAAGTCCATCGTAGATTGGATAGGTCACGATCCGAACTCAAGAAATAACTGATTTCTCGTTGCGGAAAGTGATAAAGTGGAAGTCATTGAGAATGACGATCCTACTTGCTATCAAGAAGTGATGTCCCCTCCTAATTTGGATAAATGGTTAGGAACCATGGAATCCGAATTGCAATCCATGTTTGACAATCAAGTTTGGAACTTGATTGGGCTACCTAAAGGTGTAAAAACTAAAGGGTGCAAGTAGGTCTTCAAGACCGACATGGATGGGAAGGTGTATACTTTCATGACTAAAAATTGTAACAAAGGGATTTGGGCAAATTCATAGTATTGACTATGTTGAAACCTTTTTCGCCAGTTACAATGTTGAAGTCTGTTAGAATTTCAACTGCTATTATCACATATTGTGACTATGTGATATGACAAATGGATGTCAAACAACTTTCTTTAAATGGAAAGATTATTAAGGATGTGTATAGTACACAACCCGAATAGTTTGTCGATCCAAGAAACTCTAATAAAGTATGCATGTTGCAAAAATCCATGAGATGGGTTGAAGCAAGCTTCAAGGAATTGGAATCTTCGTTTTGATGAATTGGTCAAAGAGTTTGACTTCATCAAAGAACAAAGATGAATCTTGTGTATGCATGAAATTCAGTGGGAGCGTAGGAGTATTTCTATTGTTTTATTACAATGATATCTTATTCATTGGAAAAACAAAGTTCCGACACTTAAGACTGTTAAGTCTTGGTCAAGGAATGTTTTCTCAATGAAAGATAAGGGTGAAGCCGCTTACATCCTTGGCATCAAGATCTATAGAGATAGATCTAGAAGGATAAATTGGTTTGAGTCAAAGTGTTCACATTGACAAGATTCTTAAAAGAGTCTAAGAAGAGTAGCTTGTCAATGGATCATGGTATTTCTCTTAGCAATATTCATTGTCTTATGACAAATGATGAGCAAAAGGGAAAATGAATGAAGTTACATATGCTTCGGCATTTGGATCTGTCATGTATGCCATGATTTGTACTAGACCCAGCGTTTCATATGCTCCAAGCATGATGAGTCGATACCAATCTGATCCTGATATAAACCATTGGATGGGAGTCAAGATGATCCTTAAGTACTTAAGAAGAACTAAGGATATGTTCTTGGTATTTGAAAGATTGGAAGTTAATCTTGCTGTAAAGGTTACATAGATGCTAGCTTCCAATCTGACAAAGTTATTTTAAATTGCAATTAAGATTTATGTTTATGCTTATTAGAGGTGCAGTTTTGATTGGAAGAGTTCCAAGCAGAAATTGTAGCCAATTCTACTACTAAAAGAGGCAGTTTGGATCAAAAGTTCATTAGTGTTTTGGAAATGTTCCAAGTATCACTAATCGGTGAAGCTTTTGTTATGACTATAGTGGTGCCACTTGTGCAAACAATGGAACCAAGGTCACAACAACGATCCAAACACTCACTTAGACGTTCTTTGAGGAATTCATAAAGAATGAGAAGAAGTCAAGATATACAAAGTATCAACCGATGATGACATTAGGGATTCACTTACAAAGACCCTCGCACAGGCAGAAGCATGATGGTCATGTTAGATCCATGAGTATTCGATACATAAATGGAGCCTAGTGCAAGTGGGAGCTGTTAGTGTGTATGCCCTAGGCTTATAGTTTCTATAAACCTTGATGTATCGTCTTTATCATTAATAAAAGAGAAATTTTATTATTGATTAATATATGTTTTTGCATGTTTATTATATTAATCTGTGTCCCTAGTTATTTAGTATAAGTTGGTAATGGATGATCATAGAGATGATCATATGCATAAAGATGCACATTACAAACTTGTAAATAACTAGTATAATTGTCAATGGATAATCATATGATGATTATATGCATAGAGATGCACATTGAAATTATGGGTACTTGTTCTGAGAACAAGTAACTGGACTTGACCCGTATGAGAGTTATGTCATGGTCAAATGTCATAATTAAATCTCATATGGTCACTTCATTTAGTCCTTAGACCTGAGATTATCATGACCTTACATATGATGAAAGTTATGTTTGATTTTAGTCAAACGGTATCTTAACACGATATCTATAAAGGCTAATTTTGGCATGATCGGATTCATGATGGGAAGGATGATAAGTCAAGATGGAATTTGTCCCTCGAAAGAGAGATGTTTTGCTTGGGCCCTTCGATGAGTGATAATGATGAAAGAGTGTGGCCACACCCCAATGTGATTGGATTATCATTATACTCAAGATCGAGAAAGCATTGAACAAATACAAGTTGACGTGAACCATGACTTGTGTTCAATATAACATCGTGAGACAAAGGGAGAAATGGAAGTGTACCATTGGAAACGTGAACTCTTACGTTGTGTTATTTGGGTAGACATAATGGCTTGCTAGAGTCCGCTTATGTCTTATGAGGGTCGATATGATCGGACTCATTGCCAACATAATACAATCCTATTGGGTCACACACAAATAGAATGAATTGGTTGAACCGGAGGAAGAATGATTGAGAGTCTCGGTATCGCTACATATGTCACGCGACATATTAAGCCAATGGCTTAATATACCGCGCGACATAATAAGCCCGTACGCGGTTTGACACTGTCTCTCCTAATACGATTAGGAGACGTATTCTTACTATTGTAGTATAAATACGAGTGCAATCAGACCTAATATAAAAGCCGTTTTTTTCAATAAATTCTCAATAAAAAGTCCTCTCAATATTCTTCCATAAGTTTTAGGAATCTAGCAATTCCCAACCCGAGAATCGTTCTCGACATTCATATTTGTGTGGATTACCAAAAGAGGGTCTTAATTTGTTCAAACAAATCAAAGGCCTAGAGTTCAAATCTGAAGATCCAAAGAAGTTGAATATTCGAAGATTTGAAGGTCAAAAAGTTTGTGATTACGAATCACATAATTATCCGTTCGATAGCTCAAGACCGGAAAGCAAAAAGGTTGGTAAATTCTATCTCATAGGAATTCAATTTAATCGTATAGAACGGATCTTAGGGCTTGGGTTTTGTGTTAATTTGATGCTTAATTCCGCTGCGCATGGACCCATAAAACCCAACACCCCATTGGAATATTCCCCATTCACATATCATACACGAAACTTGCTGATCAAGGATCTCTCGGTGGATGAGTGGGCTGAGTTGATTCCGAAGACTGAAACTGCTGATATTCTTTGGTGTCCGCCTTATTGGAGGTTGAACAAGTATGTTGCCAATACCAAGGGTTTTGACAGGGTTGTTCTTCCGGGTTTGCGAGATTCCTCCTTCTATTTTTCCAAACGGGTGCTCCGTCAGTTTGGTCAGCAGCAGGACACTTATCTTTTCGAAGGTGCCTCTCGTGAAGTGTCTTATATTGGCGTAGAGTTTGCGCAGTTGCTAGCTCAAGTATGGGGCGAAGGAAATAGTCGGGACCACTGGTCGAACCTTCGGACTTTTAATGCGAGCATCTTCTTGTCTGACAAGTATTTAGATTGGTTCCTTCATACCGGTCACCCTAGTGCGGAGAAGATTGATGATATGCGGCATTTACTACTAGGGGATTCTTTTGTGGCTAGCAGTATTTTGCGAAGGAGCGAGGCTCAGTCTGATCCTGCTAATGTACGAACCGATCCGACCCAGGATTTTCTTGATGGGGTTGGTATGAGAGGCGAGGCAAAGGGATGCCTGGAAAGACGCAAGCTTTAGATAGGCCCAGTGTCTTCAAGAGGCTATCGGAATCTGTCTTTGATCGTCTTGAGGGATGTTCTGCTTTGAAGGGTCCAAAGCGCAAGAAGGATCGCGAAGACGGTGGTGACCATGTCCGCCGGCCTACCAAGTCAATGAAAGGCTAGATCTTAAGGAGTACCAAGAGATTGCTTTGATAGATCAATAGTTTTTATTTTATTAGTATTTTTTTTTTCAAGATTGTTAGCTTAACGAATTAGTCGTTGTGGTTAGGATTTCCCTTTTGCCGTTAATAAAATGCATTCGATTAATACAAGGACAAAAGTAGATTTATTTATATGATTAGACCGAACCCGGAGGCTGCCTACGTTCCTCTTTTACAGCAATTAAATAAGAGGCTCAGGTCTAACGTAGTTCATTTTTGAGAAAAAGGACAAAAATACTGCTTCGGGCCGAAGGGTAATCTCGCGCGAGACAAGGCCCCCTTCTTTTTTTCTTCTCTTTTTTTTTTTATGCACACCCTTTCTTTTGCCTAGACTGCCCCTTCGGGTTTTCACTCTAGCGGGCTTCTTTTCTTGTGCAAGCTCTAATTTTTGCCTAGGCCGTCCTTTTCGGGATTTTCAACCTAGCGAGCGATTTCTTTTTAGGAGGCCAAGTCACGCGAAGTATTTCTTGAGCTTGTCCATGTTGATCGGCTTCGGTAGTTGATCTCCGTCTAAGTCCACCAGCTGAAGGGCTCCCCCAGAGAATATCTTCTTCACAATGTAGGGTCCTATCCATCTTGGTCCCCACTTGCCTAGCGGGTTGAAAGGTCCAGGACGATGCTCACGGAGAACCAGGTCACCTACTCTGATGTTCCTTGTCTTGACCTTTTTGTTGAAAGCTCTTGCCATTCTTCTTTGGTAAGCTTGAGTGTGCTCGGCTGCCTTTAGTCTTCTTTCATCTAGCAGGGCTAACTCCTCGTATCTGCTTTCTAGCCAGTCGACTTCGTTCACTTGGTTTTCTAGGAGAACCCGTAGTGATGGTATTTCCAATTCTATCGGCAAGACAGCTTCCATTCCGAATGTGAGGGCGTAGGGAGTCTCTCCTGTAGCTGTTCGGACTGAAGTGCGGTATCCCCACAGTGCGAAAGGTAACTCGTCGGGCCAATCTTTTCCAGTGACTGCCATTTTTCTGATGATGGTTTCGATTGTCTTATTTGCGGCTTCAACTGCTCCGTTCGTTTGAGGCCTATAAGGAGATGACTTGTGCCTTGTGATTTTGTACTCAGTGAGGAGGCGATCGGTTTCCTTCTCGAAGTGTGACCCATTATCGGATATCATCTCTTGCGAAACCCCATATCGGCATATGATGTTGTGCTTGATGAATTCTGCAACCTTTCTGGCATTCAGAACTTTGTAGGAGGCGGCCTCAACCCATTTAGTGAAATAGTCGATGGCTACTAGGATGAAGCAGTGTCCATTAGCTCCTACGGGTGTGACCTTTCCAATCACGTCTATCCCCCAATGTAGAAAACGGCTAAGGAGTAGTCATAGGGTACAGCAAGGAAGGCGGTGCATGCTGAAAGTTGGCGTGTATCTGACACTTGTGGCATTTCTTGACCATCTTGGTACAGTCGGCTTCCATGGTTAGCCAAAAGTACCCTTGTCTGATGATCTTTTTGGCAAGCATGTTTCCGCTCATGTAGGTTCCACATATGCCTTGATGGACATGGTCCATTATTTCTCGGACCTCTTCCTCGGTGGCACAAAGGAGGTTTCCTTGGGAATGTTTCTTGAATAGACGGCCAGCAGTGACGACGTAATTAGCGGCCAACCTCTTAAGGGCGATCTGAGTCTTTTGGTCTATCTCAGGTGGGATGGTTCCATCTAGGATGAAATGCCAAATGTCATGGTACCACGGTTTCTCTTCGGAGTTCTCAACAATGGTACATTCAGATAACCATTTGTCTTTGCAGTCATGGAGATCTATAACGGCGCAGTAGGCGGGAGTTGAACGCCGTGTTATTTTGAAGGGTTTGACTGCTTTTCCTTTAGGGATTTCGACCAAAGAAGCGAGTGTGGCTAATGCGTCCGCAAACCAATTTTTGTCTCTAGGGAGGTAGTGGAATGAGACATCCTGAAATTGTTGCGCCAACTCTTGGAGGTGGGCACTGTATCTTTGAAGGGTTGGATCTTGGACCCTCCACTTCTTCAATGTCTGATTGATGATCAACTGGGAGTCCCCAAATACCTCAAGTTCAGTTATGTTGCGTTTTAGGGCTGCCTCAAGCCCCGCTATGCAAGCCTCGTATTCTGCGGTGTTGTTGGTGGCGTCAAAGTCAAGACGTACTGCCAGTGGAGTATAGATGTCGTTAGGGTCTACCAACAACATTCCGATGCCAAACCCTCTCTTGTTGGCTGCGCTATCGAAAAATAATTGCCACTTATTTTCTTCTTCTATACTCATGATGTCTTCATCAGGGAATCGCGGGTCTTCCCCCTTCACTTCATTGCAAGGAAATTCGGCCAACTGATCTGCGAATACACTCCCTCTGACGGATTTCTGAGTGACGTAAGTGATATCATACCCCGCAAGCATGAAGTACCATTTGGCCAATCTTGAAGACAAATTTGATTTGTCTAGGATGTATTTCAACGGATCCATTCTTGCAATGAGGCGAACCGGAAAGGCTTCCATATAGTGCTTTAGCCTTTATGAAACCCAAACGAGAGCAGCGCAGGATTTGTCGAGTGGAGAGTAGTTGATTTCGCTGCCTTGGAATCTGTGACTAATGAAATAGATGGCATTCTCTGTATGTGAGGCAGGCTGTTCTTGAGCGAGCATAGCCCCTAGTGCATTGTCAGTAACAGTGAGGTACAGCTTCAAGGGCTTTTCTTTGTGCGGTGGAACCAGGATAGGTGGGGAGGTTAAGTAATGCTTAACTTCCTCGAATGCTTCTTGACATTCTTCGGTCCACTCTTGAGGTGCGTTTTTCTTGAGTAGCTTGAAGATGGGATCGCACATTGTAGTCAGTTGATTGATGAATCGACTGATATATTGAAGTCTGCCCATGAATCCCTTTACTTCTTTCTGTGTTCTGGGTGGAGGCATGTCTATGATAGCCTTTATCTTAGCGGGGTCTGCCTCTATGCCACGCTCTGTGACCATGTACCCTAAGACTTTCCCTTTGACCACTCCGAATGAGCATTTGGCGGGGTTGAGCCTCATCTTGTGCTGTCTCAGTCGATTGAAGAATTTTCTGAGATCTCTGAAATGCTGACCATCTGTCCCCTTTGAGTGAACAATCATGTCGTCCACGTATACCTCTATTTCCTTGTGGATCATGTCATGGAATAGTGTCGTGACTGCCCTTTGGTAAGTAGCCCCAGCATTCTTGAGACCAAACGGCATGACCGTGTAGCAGAACGTTCCCCAAGGTGTGGTGAATGCTGTTTTGTGCTGATCCTCCTCTGCCATGAGGATTTGGTTATACCCTGCGAAACCGTCGACGAATGAGCGGACTTCGTACGCGGCTGTGGCATCGACCAACATGTCTATGTTTGGTAGCGGGAAGTCATTTTTAGGGGATGCCTTATTCAAGTCTCTGAAATCAACACAGACTCGTATTTTCCCGTTCGACTTGGCTACTTGTACCGTGTTTGCTAGCCATTCTGGATATTCGATCACTTTGATAAACCCTACGTTCAAGAGCTTCATGATTTCCTCTTTTACTTGCATTGACCATTCCGGCTTAATTCTGCTCAGTTTCTGTTTGACTGGCTTGGCATTGGGTAGCAGCGGTATCTTATGCTCTACAATTGACTAATTCAACCTAGGCATATCTTTGTAGGACCAAGCGAAGACGTCGACATATTCTCTGAGGAGCTGCGTCAAGGTTTCTCTGTCTTCCCCCTTGAAGAAGCTGCCGATCTTTGTTTCTCTGGGGTCTTCTGTTGTCCCAAGATTAATCGTTTGCATTTCCTCGTCATCAACAGGGCCATTCTTTCCACAACGACCTACTTGCTTAGCTAATTCTTTTAAGATTTGTTCGTTTTCTTGATCTATCTCATCGTATGATTCATTATTAACGTGTTCATTATATTGATTATTATTAGTTAATTCATCATTCACGATGTTAGTAATCTCAGGGTACTCGAAAAGATCAAAGTTTTCATTAAGGAAGTAAGGGAATACATGTTCAGCCACCGCCTTGATTTCCTCTTGAGTGAGTTCATCGGAGGTGGAGCCTGCTTCTAATGTGAAAGTTACAGGGCCTATCTTCCTGCGGGGATGGGGAGTGCAACCAAGCTCTTTGATCATGAAGTCTTCATCAACAACTGGTCCTCCGGTGACGTGCCAGTTTAGAATTGGCTCATCACAATTCTGTATTAGTCTTGTGTAATCAACAGTTGGAGCGTCCCCCTTGGAGATTGCATGGATCTGGCTGTCTTCTAACCGGCACAGATCTTGGAACTGTCGCAGCATGTCTTCTCCCAACACAAAGTCCCATTCGCTTGTCATTTCTGCCTTTGTGCCCCACAAATCTTTAGGGATTAGCGGGATAGGTTCTGTTACATCTGGAGAAGCATCGCAGTCGCTGAAGATTTCAAAGCCCGGTTGGCGCTTTCCTTTATCGTCAGTCCATGGTTCTGAAAAGATAAAGTAGGAAGTATTTTCCCCTTCCCGGACGAAGTAGCCATTGAGTGTCTTTCGATATGGCTCGAGGTTGTAATTCTTGGCCTTTGGGTCTTTGTGGCCTTTGTATGCGGTTCCTTCCCACTTGATTTGAGTGAAGTCCCACTCGTCTTCGTCATCCCCATCGTGGATGGAGATGATGTATCCTAGGCCATGCTTTGTGTGAGGTGGGGGAACTGGTGGTGGTTTCGTTATCCCTTGTAAGTGCTTTCTGAGCCCCAAGCCAGGGAAGTATCCTTTTGCTAGCATCATTCTCCAGAAAGGAAGGCTTCCAGAAAACCAAAGTGCCTTGGAGTAATCGTTTTCGTTGCGAGTTTCTATGACATTCACAGTGCTTTCTTTCTCGATCTCAAAGCCGCTGAACAGGAAATCAGAAGTGCTATGTTGTACTTCGAGGATAGGGCTAGCAGTAACCATCTCTCCGTGTATGGTGACTATCGTATTGTTATGTCTGAACTTGATACATTGGTGTAGGGAGGAGGGTACACACCCTATGTCGTGTAGCCAAGGGCGACCAAGCAGCAAGTTGAAGGATGCCGGAATGTCGATGACTTGAAATTCGATGCTCATTGCGACTTGCCCCATTTCTACAGGTATCACAACTGATCCTAAAGAGGTTCTAGCGGTACAGTCGTATCTCCTCACAGTATGCCCGGATGGCTTAAGGTCTTTGTGGGTGAGGCCTAAGGATGATAAGGCTTTCTTTGGAAGGACATTGATTGCAGAACCATTGTCGACCAAAATGCGTGGCATTTGGTACCCATTCACCTTAGCAGTTATGTAGAGGGCCTCATGATGATTTTTCCCATAGGACGGCAGGTCCAAGTCAGTGAAAGTGATGATGTTGCCAAATTGTACTTGGCCAATCATTTGAGTGAGCTCTTCGGGTGTTGCTTCCGAGGAAATGGTCATTTGAGCCAATGCCTTTTTCAACATCTCACGGTGCTTGTGAGATGCTCCTATGAGATCCCAAACTGAGATGTTTGCTTGTGTCTTCTTTAACTGAGTTAAGAGAGGGTCCTCCGGTTCGCTTGGCGATGAGGCTTTGGCTTGTTTAGGAGGATTTTCATCCCTTGGATCTTTGTTGATGATCACACGACCGGATCGTGTGAGTAGATTGACTGTTTTAGACCCTTTTTCCTTTTGTTCTAAGATTTCCTCCCAAGACATCATATAACAGAAAGAAGATTTATTAAATTCAAGAGGGCTCTCGTCCACAATTGTGGCTAGACGAGTAGGGTCCTCGAAGCTACTTTCTATCTCTATCAGATTGACCTCATTGTTTGGCAAAGGATTAGTAACAACATTAGGTAACCCTATCTATTTATCATCAAACAAATCTTGGATGACGTCTTTCAAGTGGAAGCAGGAGTTGGTGTCGTGACCGGTGAAGTTGTGGTACTTGCAGAAGAGATGATGAGCATGGTTGGCAGGAAGATCCTTCTTTGGAGGTCCACCTTCTCTTGGTTTGATTTTCCCATTCTTGACAAGCACTTCGAAGAGTTCTTCTTGAGTGATTCCTTCAAGCTTGTCATAATGTCTATCTTTCTTCTTCTTTTGTGGTGGAGGTACTGCAGAGTACTTGCCATTTCCGGGGTGATTGAAGACAATGGCATTGACAGAGGTATCCTTGGGATTGGAAGAGGAAGAAGAGCTCTTGTTGTAACGGAATCCACTTTCTTTCTTGGCTTCCCTTTTCTGTTTGATGAGGTCATCTAACCGTATGCCCGACTTGTGAAGTTCGGCGAAGCTAGGAAAATAGTTGCCGGCTAGCTTGTCTTGATACTCCTCCCTAAGGCATTGTATGAGGATGTGGATTTGCTCGTCTAGGCTGGGCCTATCAACGATTTCAATTAGTTTGGTTCTCCACCTTTTGACAAAATCTGTGAAGGATTCGTTCGGAAGCTGCTTGGTTTGCTCAAGATCCCTTCTAGTGGTGCGATAAGTGGAGTTGTCCTCATACTGCTTTTGGAAAGTACAACTAGCGAGTGGCCAGTCGAGTCTTGTAGAGAGTGGAAGGGTCATGTACCAATCCCTAGCGGCACCATCAAGAGTTTGTGGGAAGCATTAGGCTAATAGGTTGTCATCAACACCCATAGGTAGCATGGCCCAAGAGTAGGTCTCCAAATGTGATTTGGGACAGGTGGTACCATTGAATTTTGCAATGTCGGGTGTTTTGTACTTTCTAGGAAGCTTGGACATGGATTGACGAAGGGTGTCGTAATCAATAGAGAGCGAGGCTCCCTTACTCACATCGAGGGATGCAAGTTTCTTTTCTAACATGGCCATGGTAAGAGGTTCGTTCTTGATTTCGCCCTTGCTTTCCTTCTTGGATGTGTAACTCTCGTTGTCAGATGAGGAAGATGACGAGCTAGACTCGTACTTCTTTTTCTTGCTTTTGCTTTGGCGGCGACCCTTGGCCTTTTTGGTGTATGACTCTTCTTCTCCGAAGGAAGAATCATTTTTCTTTTTCTTTTCTTTGTTGGCTAGTGTTGCCCTAAGCTCTTGAATTTCTTCCACGAGGGTGTGAATTTGGGAAGCTTGCACTTCTAGGCGATCATTGGCTTCTTCCAGAAGTTTGTGGTTTTTTTCGGACAAAGTTTCGTTACCCGGAATGTTGTCGATGTCGGACATTGTGTTGGGAGTCTTGAAGTTGAGTAGCTTCGGAAAACTGACAGAAGAGATGCAGAGACGATATCAGGATCAAATCTAGCCCCAACGAGTCGGAAGCAGGCTTAAATGGCTCAGGCTCAATTTCAGCAAACAGATACATTATCCCGCGCGAGATATGTAGTCCCGCGCAAGATAATCACACGGAAAGTCAATTTTTATTAGACCTAAATTTTGGTCGGAACGGGAAATCCGTTTTGAGGGGTTTCTAAGGCCTTTATCAGAACCTAACGACTAAGCAATCAATCTGATTTTTGTAAAAAAAAGCCATGTAAGATCGTTTTTTCGAAGGATTATATGTATATATATTTTTTTCAAAGGGACACCTGAAAGGGTCATTTTCCGAAGGGTCATTTTCCGAAGGGACTTTTTCCGAAGGGACTTTTCCGAGTCCTTCTTTATTGTCAATTTGACATGGCTTTGTTTTGGTCAAAAACAAGAAAAGATCACCGAGTCAAAACCGACCGGTCACAGAGTGATCCTAAAAAGACAATCTACATGAAAATGTGGCGATGCAGGGCTGGAAGGCTAGGCTCCCCGCAATATGACAATCTAAGTGGATTGAATACACGGAGTGGGATTGTCCAACTTCGGAGAGACCGGCGACTAGGTGGTTACCGTCATCCGTCCTTAGTGTGGGTCCCGGGTTTATAGAGGGTATACAGTGCAATGACAGATATATCATGAGTGCGCGTGTGTGATAGTCAATCTAGGTGATAGATAAAAATAGAGATTTTTTTTAAAAATCAAAAGGAAAACAGATAGTGGCCGCACCAAGTGGTTGCCTACGTTTCTCCCAATTTAGGAAGACTCAGGCCGTCGTAGTTCCACATAAAGAGAGAGAAAGAGAGATAAATAATTTAATTTACAACTCCCGAATCCCCAATGGACCGGACTTTAATTAAATAAAACCCAATCACACGCAGTTTATAAATAATAATCGATTATTTAAATGAAATAAAGATTCGAGTTCTACATCTTAAGGGAGGCCTTAAGATGCGGGAACTCTGCAGATAATGAATTCTGGGATCCCCCTTGCGTGTTCAGCTCTCGTCTTAGACTATGAGATGAACGGGAGAAACCAGAAAACAACCAGATTGTCGAGGCGATATCTCGCGTGAGATAGGATATCTCGTGCGAGATATGCCTCATCTGAGAGCAGAAAATCGAATTTACAATAATTTTCTTTGAAAATCTCTCTTTTAATTTTGACGCAAATTTAAGCCTCTTAATTTCAAATCCCCAGCGGAGTCGCCACTGTGAGCGTTGTGATTGATTTCGAGTCGCCACCTATATTATTCGTTTGGAAAACATAGAAAAACCATTTTTTGAAAGAGATTGGGTTCGGGGCTTAGGTTATGGAATGGGTAGGTCAAGGAGCATCCATTCCACCCAATCCGGAGATTGGTCTTGCTAAAAAAAAGAGAGGTTTTCAGAGAAGAGAAAAAATGATTTTCAAATATAACAAGTAAAGATCCATTTAACGGGGTTAAACGGAATGTAGGATCGATTGCTTCAAGACCATCTCCATGATTTGGAGAGGCTCTAGGCCGATCCTAGATTCAATAGATTTATACCACTCTAATAATCAATTAGAAAGGGTTTTTAGGGGATTACCTTGCGTGAGGTTATTTGGGCAGAGTTTCGACTCAAGTTTAGAATCGAATCTTGATACGGACAGAGCTTCGCCTCAGTCCTTGACTTGGATCTTGATGTTTGTTTATCAACAAGTTTGACAAACAAACTTTGAGGTAATTTTAGGGTGATTTTGTAGGATTCTTTCAGGGAAAGAAACTAACAAAATATGTGTGTGTTGTAAAAATTCGTGGTCCTTTGATCCTTGAAATTCACCAAGTATTTATAGGGGTTGGGGAAGTGTTGAAGATGAGATCAAACACTTCAAGATGGTTCCAGACTCCAAACTCTATTGGTTGACCGGATGGATAAACTTTTATCCTGAAAAGAGGTTGAAATCGACGAGAAAACTGTCTTCTGCATGCTGCAGAGGGACGATATCTCGCGCGAGACACGCCATCTCGCGGCGAGATATTGTTCCTGTGGACAATTCCATCCTTTCCTCGTTATCTCGTATGCAGTTTAGTCCCAAACTAACGATGATTAGTCAAAACTTAACGAAACATGACGAAATGGTGGACTTCTACTTCTTGACTTAAAGCGAGACTTAGAGTGGTATAAATGTGATCCGATGTGTTTAGAATGGGGTGTCTACAGTAGTGTACAATGTAGACATCCGATATCGCATGCATTTTTAAAAGCACATCACACACACACACAACAGTTAAAGAAAGAAGGGGTACCGAAAGACTCATTTTAACGAGGCTACTCGGGTGAGCTCTAATATTCTAATATTCTCTTCCCGAGGAGTAACCTGATCTTCGAACTCAAAATCTCATCACACAAAAATAGTTTATTTTTTTAAACTGATGCCTTTTCTCAATGTTTTGGGCTTAATCAAAATGGCATGGCGACTGTACAAGCAAAAACACAGCGAGACACCTTCCTCCAACGCAACAAAAAGCGAAAATGTCAGATGTCGGGGCGCGATTGCGCTGCCTCTCGGATCCGGGTAATTTCACCACCACCACTATCACTACCCCCACCATTACTACCACTACTGCCACTACTACGTACCCCTAAACCCTAAACTCTAACCCTAACCCCTAAACCCTAAATCATATATTCCATACTCATAAACCCTAAACCCTAATTGCTATAGCATAAACCCGAAATCCTAAATCATATGATATATTCCATACCCTAAATCCTAAACCTAAAACCCTAAACCCTAATTTCTATACCCTAAACCCTAATTGCCATACCCTAAACCCTAAACCCAAACCCCTAAACCCTAATTGCTATACCCTAGATATAATTTTGATCAATAATTTAAATAAAAAATAATGATCTTAATAAAAATTTAAAAATTATTATTATATTTCATAAATTTATATATATATCTAAAAAATATTGCCACTTATTTTTATTATTTGTCAAAAATAAATAATATTTTTATATAAAATAAAAAATATAATATTAAGATGCTATTTATTTGTAAAAAATAAATAAAAATAGAAATTGGCCTTGGCCTTGGCTCGGCCGTGGCCTTGCCTTGGCCGGCCGTGGCCTTAGCCGTGGCCCAGCAATCAAATTTCCCACATCGAATAGAAGGTATAACTTATGAGGCGCCTTGGCCGGCCCTTGGCCTTGGCCGTGGCCTTGCCTTGCCTTGGCCTTGGTCACTTATCCCACATCGAATGAATAACAAAGAAAATGTGGTGCTTGCTTATATATGAGTGGGCTTGGCATCAATAGGCAGTTGCATTGGCTGGCCGTGGACGTGGCTGGTCGTGGCCTTTGCCTTGGCTGTGACTAAGCATTTTTTCAAAGAAAAGTTAACAGAATTTGTTAAAAATTTCGTTAAAAGGACTAATTTGAAAAAAAAAAAAGCTTTAGTTAACCGTTTTAACCGGATAAACCGTGTTAACCGTTTATAACCGTTAACTGGTTAACGGTTAGGTTACGATTAAGTGTTAACGATTTTTTTAACAGTCGGTTATAACCGTTAACCGGCGGTTATAACCATTTGGACACGTCTAGGTTGTCATATGGGTAGGTTGGTTCGAACGAGTATAATTTGACACCTCTGTAAAAGCGTACTGGTTAATAATTTAAAAAATAATATTTTTTTTATTTTTTTTTATACTTTTGTTAATTTTTTTCTAGTCTTTTACGATCTTTATAAGAGCGATCTGGTTAATAAAATATAAATTTTTAATTAATTTTTTAAAAAATGTGAATATTTTTTATAAAGAATTACTCGTATACGTAATACTCCCTCCGTCCCGGGTTAAGCTTCACCATTTTGGTGAAGCACGCAAATTAAGAAAGCATTATATATATTCAAAAATAATGGGAATGGGAAAAGGGTTGTGAGAGGGAAGAAGTGAGTGGATATGACAAATGGAACCCATAATTTAAATGTGTGAGAGAGAAAAGTTAGTGGGTATAATAGAATATTAATTAACATTTTCTATTTTAGAAAAAGTGAAGCTTGTAACAGGACGCCTTTTTGAGTAATTGGTAAAGCTTAAGCTGGAACGGGGGGAGTATATAAAAATAATTCTATTATTATATCTTAACTATAGAAGACCGACATTAGTGTTGGTTTTTATTGGAGATGGCCATTTTAGGCTTAAGCACGCGTGAGACCCGCCAAGCCCGTAGCCCGTTGATACTGTGCCCGTGTGCCCGTGGGCCGGCTCGCCTCTCAGCCCGCATAAAGAACGGGATGGGCATGGACATATATAATTGTGACGGACAGGCTTTGGCCCGCGATCAGAAGATTCGTTGGGTCCGATTTTTTTTTTTGTTAAATGTTTATTATTAAATTGATAACATTATTACCTCATTTAATTTATATTTTAAAGAAGAAATATATGTTATTTATCAACAAATTAAAATTATTTAAACTAAATTATTTTATAAAAGGTATAATTTATACCTTTTGGAAAACGATTTAGTTTAAATAATTTTTATTTGTTGATACCGATAAACTATTGTTTTGTTATATCTATAAAATAACTAATTTTCTTATATTTAGGTGATTTATATTTTAAAAAATAGCTTATTAAATACTAAATAATTTTTTATTTTATTTTTATTTTTTCAAGCTTTTTCTGATTTTAAAAAAAAAAACTGAAAACCCGTTTAAGCATGTGTATCTTTAGATTCAGATTCGGGCCAAACGGGCGGGCTTGGAGGGGTATTTTGGGTCGGGTAGGGCCGGGCTGGGTTTAGGCCCGTTTAGTGAGACAGACAAACAGGTTTAAATTCGTTTCTCCCACGGGTTTTTGCCAAACGGGCCGGGCCGGGCAACCCGTTTGGCCGTCTCCAATTTATATGAATTTTTCAATATGTCGTGAATTTTTACGGGTTTTTAGTCTGGCTGATGGGTCATAGGTTTCGAAGCCTGCTTCGTTATTAGATATTTTCCATTTTTCAAATAAAAAAAATATTAAATTTTCTAAATTGACCTTGCAATAAAATTAATAATATTTTTTTTAAAGAGTTGGTATTATAAAAAACTAGCTTTTTCTGGCCCTTAGGAAAAACGTGTTTTGTTTTCCCCATTTGTGCCAGTGCCAATTTAACAAAATACCAGTGTGATAAAGTGCCAGTGCATGTGTAACAAAGTGCAAGTGTAAAAAAGTGTCAGTGCATGTGTAACAAAGTGCCAGTGTAAACAAAGTGTCAGTGCTTGTGTAACAAAGTGCCAGTGTAAAAAGTGTCAGTGTCAATTTAACAAAGTGCCAGTACACTAACATTGGCACTTTGTTAAACTGGCACTGGCATTTTTTACACTGACACTTTTATATACATGCTAGCACTCTTCACACTGGCACTCTTTTACACTAACACTGGCACTTTGTTACACTAAAACTGGCACTTTGTTAAACTAACACTGGCACTTGTTTTACACTAACACCGGCACTTTATTAAACTGGCGCTGGCACTTTGTTAAACTGGCACTGCCACTTTGTTAAACTAGCACTGACACTTTGTTAAACTAACCCTAACCAAGTAACCTTGGCTACTGACTTACTGGTTCCTTTTCGCTTCTGATTCAAAAATCAAAATTGAAGGTAGACTGAAATTCAAATTGAGAACAAATGGCTTATACCTAAGGAGTAAGAGGTTTTTTCACAATTTACATGAGAAGAAAAGATAGTTTGGCACAGCCAGAGCACTGTGTGCGTATGTGTGATGAAAACGAGCTTGTCTTCTTCAATTCGCTTCTCCATCAACAAATCTTTTCTCCCTTCCTTGAAAACTGTTCCTAGATCTCCCAATTTCTTAACCAATTCGAAAAATTTTGTTTCCTCCGAGAATATGATTCTCTCCACGTTCGTCGCCGACAATTGTAAATTGTCGATCATTTCAGCTTCTAAATTGACGACCCACCTCAATTTATAGTAATACCCATCTTCGTCCCTAATTCACATAAAGAATTTGTTACATTATTCTAAATTCATAAATTTTATGTATATTAAGACGGATAGGGGGAGGAAGTAATGGTTGCCGGAAAAGACTGGTGGCTTCCGGAGTCTACGCAAGTGTACAGAAGTTGGGCGCCGCTAGCGAGGGGAAGAGTCGACGTCTTCTAAAAACACATTTTTTTCTAAGCTTAAAAAAAATGCGTTTTTTTTTTTTTGAGATTTTGGCTTTTTTAAATTGATTATTTATTTTAAAATGAAAAAGAGTATCAAATTTTTATAGTTAAATGAATATTCTCTTTTTCCTTTCAAAAAGTTTTGGAATCAAATATTAAAGAGAAAAATCTTTTTATTATAAAATATAAAAGAGGCTTTGACAATGAGTACTTTAGTCAGATGAATATTACCTTTAATTAATGACATTTTCAAATCTCGCCAATAAGTCCCTATACCATTTTGCCCACGCCGCTCTATTTTTCACAGTTCTTTGATTTCACATTTGTGTGATTTCTGAGTTATGTAATTTCACGGTTAATGATGCAGGAATCGTCCGGATAAGCCCTAGTATAGCAATAGGTTGTTATCCAGCTACTAGGAACTGAAATCACGAACAAACGAGTTGTCGGGATGGTATACGGCTTATACCTTTAATCATGATGATAAGATGTGGTGTTATAAGTTCATATAAAAATGTATTGAAATAACGTAATCTCAAAATAGCCAAGATAACATTACCTTTTTATGTTGGATATGGAGTAGTATTTATAGTGTTTTTATGGGATATTTAAAAATCCCGTAAATCATGCAGATAACTCTGGCATAAATGTCTCCGATAATGTAGCAGGCGGTTACTAATAACGATGTGGGTTTACGCACGTGTTGATTGATCGAGATCACTTGGTTTACCGAGATCGACCTGAATTCGTGTCTTAGTTAGGTAGAGATTGTATAAGGAGTAGATCGTATGTAGGACGAAGCTAGGTCGGTACCAAAGAAGGTCGTACAATAAACTTGGTCGACTGTTCTATCTTAATGAGCTCGTATAGTTATGACAACTTGGTTGTCCCTATACACTTGATGGGCCTTTGGGCTTGCTTGGACACAAGGTCAGCCCATTGGGCCTGACCCGTCACTTTTATTCCGTTTAGTGGCCCCCAACTTTCTAACTCGAATTGTAGAGTGGAAAGTTATGAAAATTATTTGATTGTAGGTTGGAGGCGGCATCTAATAGATCGACTTGTTGAGTGCAGGTCGCTTCTCGACATTTGACTTTTGTCGGTTGGATGAGTTGTATTCAATGCCCGTAATATCAGCGTTTAAAGGTACGGATCTGTTTATTGGACATTTTGCGTGGGGTTTTAATTCGGCCCATCATTTGACAATATTCCAACCGTTATCCAACATTTCCAATTCAGGTAATGAAAAGGGAGGTATAAAAGGAGAAGTTCACTCCTTTCCAAACTTTACCACTTTCAAATTTGTGAAAACCCAGCAAGAACGAGAGCAAGGAATTCATCTCCGTTGGTTAGCAAACTCTTTTTCGACGCTACCATCCTTTTTTCCCCTTCAAAAGCATCAGGTATTCTTCAATTTCAATTTTCTGGGTTTGATTTTGAAGTTTTCTTCCTTTTCCAACATAGCTAGGACATTGGGATTCAAGTTTGGGGCTAGGTATGGATACAACTGCATAAACCTTAGGATTTATCAGAGGTTAGAGGGACCATGGAGGGAATTGAACTTAGATGAGTGTGTCACTATTTTAAAAAATTGGAGTTTATTTTTAGTGAGATTGGGTTCCCTGCGGGTGAGAGTATGGAGGACTTGGATGTAGGCGATCTACGGATTGTCCGCTTCCGTCTTTTCAACAAACTTATTGACCATTTAATTATTTTCTACATCAAGTCCAACAAATCACCGTTTCCTCGTCATAGGCTAGCTTTCCCATGGGAATCTAAGTTGTTTTTAGATATTTTGGACCCTTCTTCATCTAGGACTGATTCCCATGTTTTTATGTCTTCTGTAGAAATGGAAACTAACGACCAACAAGCTGCGAGCTCGCAGAGTGAGATGTCGAGCTGGAATAGCCATCAAATCATGGTAGAGAGTAGAAAGGGATGGGAGTTCCCTAGCTTGAAGAAGATTGTGAGCCAATGAAGGAGGATGAATAATGGGTCCCGGAGTGGAGTGATAAGCTGACCCGTAGGTTGACACTGGTTGCTCGCAAGAGCATAGTAAGCTGGGCCACCTTGGAGTCAAGCAATGATTATTACATCCAGGCTGGGATGATGATGAGGGAGATGGAGGGGTAGCCCCTTTTGTTCCATTAATAAGAAGCCTTAGGTATCCCGATTGGGTCATACATGAGAGGGAGTGGTTCGTGACCCAATGCCAATATTGTAAAAGGAACCCGGACCATTGCAAGAACCTATTACACTATGGCGGCTAAGTAATTGTCTTGTTTTTTTCTTTTTGCTAAGTTTTTGCTCGTCTTCTTTATACTGACACTTTTTCCCTTTACATGTGCAGTTCTTACTCCGGCCCAAGAGTCACAGATAGATGGAAAGAATCGTTGATCTCGGTGATCGCAGGAGAATTCGAAAGGAGCATGGTAGGGACAATGCTCAGGCCAGCAGAGAGAGTGAGGCCATAGCTAGGAATAACTTGCTCCTAAAAGAAGGAGTGAGGATGGTTCCCATTGATGGCACCGAGCCAGTGTAACCCATTGAGTCGGAGGTTCAAGTAGAGGCCTCTAGGGTTGTTTTGGACAAATTTCAACAATTAAATTTATCTTATCAAGGATGTTTAGGCACAAATGGAATATAATTCACAAAGCAAGATGAACACGAGGATGTAGCGAGGAAAACCTTTGAACAAACGTTCGCAGGGAAAAACCTCGGGAGACTTTAGGAAAAGCCTACCTAAACCAAAAAAGTCTTATTGATCTTAGTAGTTTGTGAGTACAAAGTGCAATACAAGAGTAAGCGAGAGTGTGTAACGTGAATACATGTGCGTTCTAAGGGTAATATATATACATGATTGTAACTGAAAATAACAACTTGAATGTCATGCTGATATTTCGCCTGGAATCTCGCCATTTGTTGATGAGGATCAGCTGTTATTGTGAGTACGCCAATCCAATTCGCGACCCTTTACAGGTGCCTTTTAATATAATAAAATTGCACTAGGGGCGTTTTGGTAAATTTTCGGTCCATTCCGAGACTTCTGGGAACTTTTTATAAGTTTCTCGCTAAGGAAGGACCTATAGGGAATTATTCAGTTTGGACCTGTTGGGAATTAACTCAGGAAGGGTCCAGAACCGCCACCTTGCAGGGTTCTAGAAGGAAAGCGGTTATGCTTGTTAGGTCGTGCGACATAATAAACCATTCCCAGGCAGCGTTAAATTAATTTCTTTTTCTCATTTCAAGGGGGAGGACGCTCACTCTCTCTCTCTCTAGACGTTTCCAGGCCTTCTCTCTCTATACGGTTTCCATCGTCTTCCTCACGAGCTCTAATCACTCTCTAATCGTTCCTTACCTCTCTCTCTCTCTCTCTCTACCCAAAATGCCAGTCCCTCTCTCTCCAACTACAATCGCTTTCTTTACCAGCCCTCTCCCTCTAATCAGCCGGAGCTAATCATTCCTCGCCGGTGTCTCCCTCGCCCTCTAATTGCCTCCTCATCAATGCTCTTTCTCTCTCAATCCCCTTCCTCACCGAATGGTTCTCTCAGATCTCTACCTAAAACTACGCCCTCTCTTTACTCTCCCCAAATCGGCTCTCTCTCCGTTCACTGCCGCCGCCTCACCAACAAATTCCGATCACTACACCTACCGTTTGCATCGCCACCGCCAACAACGCCAAATTAAGAAGTGCCCATTCTTCCCTTGCAAATTTGTCCAGATCCGACCTCGTTTTGGTCCTTGTCGAAATTCCTTCTCCGATTTCTCTGGTCTTCCCCATTTCCCAGTCATCGTTCTGAAGCTGATTTGAAGGCTTCCTATACCGACGTGGTATAGAGAGTGTGGGCACTACAAGGGTAACGAATCTTAACCTTTCTCTCTCTCTGTTTTCATTGCGTAGTGCAATTTCCATGTTTAATATGCATGTGGTGTAGAATCTGAGTATATTGACTTTGCTACAATCTCAATTAGCATGTAGTATGCTCTGATCATTGCATTTATCGTGGTGATGGTGCTTGTTTTGTTTAGTGATTATATGCGTTGTGCGTGAATTGCTAAGGTGAGTGTGGATCATTCTATATCCACATTCATCTGCAAATTGATGTCTCTGAGGTTGTAGGGACCTGTTTTCTATCCTTGTTAATCTCGAATTGCCTTTCATTGTTCTGTAAATTAAAGCATTTGTGAAACCTCTGCAGATGGCAGAGTATGTCACGCGACACAACTGGCCATTCCTGGTTCTGCGTCGTGCGACATACTTGGCCTATCTGCAGCTGGTCTATTTCAGTTGTAAGCTGTTCATTCCAATGTAATCGGGATGCGGCCCCTGCACCAAGTGGCTCACAATTTGTACTTCGAGTATTTTGATTAATAAACAAAGGATTAAAATGCATTTTATCACATATTTTGTCTCACACAATTTGCACACACTTATGAATGATTTGGATGTTGAATATTAGAAAGACTCATTTACGAGGCGTGTTGGGTGAACTCTTGGTTCTTTCCAACACGTAATCTGACCCCCGAACCCATTTTCTCTTTTCAAAAAGGTTTTCAATGTTTCCTTTAAAACGGCATGGCGACTCCCAAGGATGAACAAGATTCCACAAGTGGCTTGTTCTAGGAAAGATCTACCACATGATGATGTGATGTCCCTTTTCCTTTTTAAATAAAAATACAATCTTTATTCATATTATGTCATCCCTTTCCCTTGATCTAGCTTTCCAAGGATCGTCTACCTTATGAGGTTTTAAAGGACATATGATATGCCATAAAGATCATCCCTTTTACATTATTTCTCTAGTTTAATAATGTTCATTGTGTTATTTACCTTAAAAATGCAATCTTTACTCTAAATGTCATTTTCCCCATGTTCCTAAAAGATGGATCTCTCTTTGAGGATTGTCTAATAGCCTTTTAAGGCACAAAAGACATAGAATGAGTATAAAGATCCAATCTTTATACCCCTTTCCCCTAGTCCCTTGGTTCTTGGAGCATTCCGTGGTGAGGATCGGTGTAAAGACTCCATCTTTACATCGTTTCCATCATTAAAATGCCACAATCTTTATCCCTTTAGAAACCGACGGATCTTAGTCCCGATATCTCCGATAATCACTTGAGACGAACATAACATGTCCCTACGAATCTTTATCATCTCAAGATGTAGGATTGATAGGCAAAGATTCCTCCTTTTCTAAAGAGTCTCATTCTTGGACTTAAAAGGCGTCCCCCTCTTGATCACATGTGACCAAATTCTCCAAAGAACGTTGGTTTAAGACATAGCAAGGCTCTTACGCCTACCATGGTTGATTAACCTAACGGGACGGTAGAAAGGTCCTGTAATGATGATCACAAGTCCAAAATGAGCACGGGATCAAAATCCCGAAAATATCAAATCCAAGGAATCCCAAGCTATAACCTACTTAAATGGTTTATATGTCCGACAGATAAACTTGGCACATTCCCTCCCCTTTTCAAATAACACACGCACACGAGCGCACAAACAAGCACAAACTTTGGATCTACGAAGACTTGCTTTTGCAAGGCTCCTTGGGTGAACGCAATACGTTCTTCCCAAGGAGTAACTTAACCTCCGGACCCTTATCCTTTTTTTTCAAATTTTTGAGGAAATCAAAATGGCGTGGCGACTCTGTTTTTCAATAAAATCGGTGTCTTCAAACTGAGGTGAAATGGTAACCCATAAAACGGTTCAATCACCGAGGGGGGCCCACATTCACAGTTTGACGACTCTGCTGTGGACATGTAAATGTTTTCCAAACTTCTTTTTCTCATAAGAAGCGTTGTAAACATTTACGAGGGTTAGCCTTCTATCTCGGGTCTGATTTTTGTGCTTGTGCGATTTTCCTTTTTCATGCATCTTTGGATTATTTTTTTTGGTTTGTGCGTACTCTGAATAATGAACAGGTACCATTCTGAAGCTGAAAGTTGCCAAAAACAGTCTGGAAATGAAGCAAATTGGAACCTGGAAAACTGCTGGATCTAGCCGCACGGCTTGATCTGCCTGGATCTAAGCCGGGCGGCTTCATTCGTAGTTCCACCAGGACACTTTTTTGAGGTTAATCTGGAAGCCATGGCAGCTTGGGGCTATTCAAATTCGAGTCCGGCCAAAGTTCCCGAGAAAATTTACGTGCTTATGTGTTGCATTTTCCCCGTCCCCAAAAACATTCTTTTAAAACACATGATGAAAATCTCTATTATCCTGTACACTTTGCACGCACGTCCTTTTAACCCGGGATGGTTGTTCAGCTGCAGTCACGGACAGTGTTACGACGCTCCTGGGCGCTCACGGAATCATCCCAAACTCCCCATGGCAGCTAGTGTCGACCAATGCTCTAGTCCGTGTCAAACTTTTAAAATCGTGACTTTTTCGTTGGTTTTTGGTCTAGACCGTGTCATACAGCCTCGTTGTATACCCCCGTAAAAGTCAAACTCGAGCCCATGCAGAAAGTCAAGATTCCTCGCGCAAGCGAAGCCATGCCGAAATTTCGTTAGTCAAAATTGGCAAAATCTTGACCCTGGCATTGACTTTGACTTTGACCCGCACGGGGTATGTAAGATTCAAACCCGAGCCGTGCCCAAAAATCAAGATTCCTCGCGGAAGCGAAGCCATGTCGAAATTTTGTTAGGCAAAAAAAAATTGCCAAAATCTTGACCCCGGCATTGACTTTGACTTGCACAAAGTAGGCAACAACGCTCAATGTGACGCCGTGTCATTCGAATTTTAACGTCCAACCCATGCCTATTATTTTTCTTGGACAATGTCGAAGTCAAAACGTCTATCGCGTAAGCGAAACTCTGCCGAAATTTTGTTGAGGCTAAAAGACTTGACTTTCACGGCATTGACATTGACTATAATCCGCATCGCTCGTGCGTTAAAAATTCCTATGATCCACTAGACCCTAGGACCGTTCTTCTCTCTAGGTCGGTGGGATCCGCATGCCCTATAGGACCCTCGCCCGGGGCTGTCCACCCTGGGTGTCGAAATACAGGTGGAAAATGAGGGGCTTATAGACGTAGTGACGGAACCCACTGATCCAGGATCTAGAGTAGTTGCGAAAAAGAAGGGTAACCTTTTCCAACCAAATAGAAATAATTAAAAGACACTGTTTTAAGTAAACTTGAAGATTCTTAATTGCATATTACTTGAGCCTTCAGCCTAAACACCTACCCCCGAGTCTAAACCTTGCATATCCCTTTCCCGCAGCGAGAAAGAAGTGGGTGAGAATACCGTGTCAGCGGCTTTTCAGTGCGGAAATTTCAGGCTCAGATAGTTCGTCAGAATCATCAGTTTCGTCAACCCAGAAGTTTAGAATGGCAGGCTTGATAGCAAACAATGGTTGTAACCCGATGCTCGGAGAGGAAGTCGTACCGGCTCAACCCAAACCCCATATTTGGTATGATGTTTGTGACTGTGATGAGTGTTTGGAGGACGCCTATCAGGAATGGATCCACGAAGATGCCCCCTCAAAGAGTAGGAAGAAGAAGAAGTCTTCCCAACAAAAGCTGAAGGAGAGATATGAGGCAGGAGACACCAGCATAGGAACGCTAGGAGAACCCTCGGGCAAGTTTGATTACTATGTCAGTTACTCTAAAGAGCCCATTAAAGCATTAGTCAGCCAGGACAGAATCCATCTCAGCAATCCCCTCCCTGTCGATCCCTTAGAGGTAGAGTGTTCCGAGTTCATAGCCATCGTCAAGTTCAATGAGAAGTTGGAAGATTTGGAGGCAGAATACAGGGTCCCATAGAGCGCATGGTCAGTCAAGCCAAAATCAAGGTCTCACCTGAGGAAGTTTTTATCAGTATAATCCAAGCCAACCCTCCTGTAGGCTACACGGATAAGGTGGTGGTGTCGAAAATCAGTAAAGGAAAGATGACTTATCAACAATGTCTTGACAAAATGAATCATACCCTTCAATCCATGAGTGCGGTTGTTACGGATGAGCTGAATGGGAGACTGCACCAAGCCTCCCTGGATCCCCTCACCACTTTTCCAAGGCATCGGCCTACGAATGACCTTGGTAAAGCTTTTGACCAGTTCGAGCTTCCCAACTTTGTGAAGACCAGCAAATTCGCTTCTCCCCAGGGCAACAACAGTGAAGAGTACCCCTCTGTCTAGTCTAGTCAAACAATGTGTCAATAATAGTGTAGGGTTAAGAGTCTCTAGAGTCAGGAGTCTTTGAGTTTAAGTCCTCTGAATCATCTGATGGCCTCACGCCTGAAGATTATGAGTGTGTCGCCAATGTTATCTTTCCCTTTGCATTAAATGAAATGATAGATCTTTCCGAGTATCACCTTATTGCCAACTTAACAAATGATAAATTAACTAATAACCTAACAACAGTTAATAATGATTCATTTGAACAAGATGCAAACACACTAAATGAACAATACATTAAAGAAATCTTTAAGCAGGTTACTGATAAAGAGGAAAACCGTGCCCAAGCTGCCGAGGAGGTTTTGACGAGTGTTAACCTGGGTACTATCGAAGAACCTAATGAGACACAGATCGGGAACTTCTTTCAAGGGGCTAAACGGGACAGATTGGTTGATCTGCTCAGAGAGTATATGGATGTGTTCGCCTGGTCTTACAAGGACATGCCGGGGCTGGACAGCTCAATTGTGAAACACAGGATCCCTTTAACACCCGATGCCAAGCCAGTGAAATAGAAGCTTAGGAAAATTAAGCCAGAATGGTCTCTGCAGGTCAAGGAGGAAATTGAAAAGATGATGCGGGTAGGATTCATCAGGGTTATTGAATACCCGACCTGGTTGTCGAATATCGTGACTGTGACTAAAGCCAACGGGAAGTTGCGCTGCTTTATGGATTTCCGGAATCTAAACAAAGCCAGTCCCAAGGACGATTACCCGTTGCCAAACATAGACATTTTGGTGGACGCCATGGCCAACTACGAAGTCAAGTCTTTCGTTGATGGTTTCGCTGGCTACAATCAGATCAAGATGGCCGAAGAGGACCAGGAAAAGACAGCTTTCACCACACCCTGGGGGGCGTACTGTTATACGGTGATGCCTTTTGGGTTAAAAAACGTTGGGGCTATTTATCAAATGGCAGCAACTGCACTCTTTCACGACATGATCCACAAGGAAATCGAGGTCTATGTCGATGATATGATTATCCACTCTAAAGGCGTGGATGGACAACACCTTGTCGACCTGCAAAAGTTCTTTGAGCGGTTAAGACAACATTCTATGAGACTGAACCCTACAAAATGCACCTTTGGAGTGACAAGGGGAAAAGTGCTTGGGTATATGGTCACAGAGCGAGGCATTGAAGCCGATCCCTGAAAGATCAAAGCCATAATGGACATGAGGCCACCTCGAACCCAGACAGAAGTCAAAAGCTTTATGGGCAAGTTACAGTACATCAGCCGTTTCGTCAATCAGCTGACTACCATGTGTGAGCCCATCTTCAAGCTTATGAAGAAAAATGTCGATACAGAATGGAATGAAGAATGCCAGGATGCCTTTGACCAAATCAAGGCATACCTAGTAAACCCCCCAGTACTGTGCCCCCCGCATGGACAGAAACCTCTTCTGCTCTATCTCACTGTCACTGACACGGCAGTTGGGGCTATGCTGGCCCAGGAAAAGAAGGATTCTCGGGTAGAAAATGCCATTTACTTTGTTAGTCGAAAGCTGCAAGGGAGTGAACTCAATTACTCAGCGTGTGAAAAGACTTGGGCAGGACTAGTCTGGGTGGTCGGGAAACTGAAACACTACATGCAGGCCCATTCTGTGAATTTGGTCTCGAAAATGGACCCCATCAAGTATATCTTCGACAAACCTTCCCTTTCGATGTGCCTAGCAAAGTGGTCATTCTTCCTAGCAGAGTTTGACATCAACTATGTAACAAGAAAGGCAATCAAGGGTCAAGCACTATCAGACCATCTGGCAAATTTCCCTAGTAATGAGGACTGAGGGCCTAAACCCCAGTTTCCAGATGAAGGGATCTTCGTTGTTGAGACTGAGAATCGATGGCAACTCTTCTTTGATGGAGCTGTTAACAAAAGGGAAAATGGCATAAGAATGCTGTTGGTAGACCCGAAAGATGAGCATACGCCTATAGCCATCAAGTTGAACTTCTTTGTCACAAACAATGCTGCAGAGTATGAAGCCTGTATAGCTGGTTTGGAGGCTGCCCTAGAAAGAAATGTCAAGGAACTCGAGGTCTACGGAGACTCAGCCCTGATCATTAACCAGGTCTCTAACAAATGGAAGACTGTGGATCCTAACTTCCAGAAATATCATGCCTATATGGAAGAATTGACAGAGCAGTTCAGAGAAGTGGCCTTCCACTACCTGCCAAGAGACAAGAATAGATTTGCAGATGCCTTAGCTACTCTAGCCTCATTGGTAGGGATCCCCGAGGGAAAGGCAGTAAAACCATTCAGAGTGGGTAGAAGGGAAGCCCCAGCTTTCTGTTGCGAGATAGAATTGGGACCTGAGCTTGTCAAGGAACCTTGGTACAATCAAGTTTACCAGTTTCTCAAAGATGGGGAGTCAGCTTTTAGAGACGTAGAAGGTAAGCTGAAGGAAGGCATCAAAGCCAAAAGCCTGCAAGCCTTTAAGCGGATGGCCTCTCACTATGTCATCCTAGGAGGCGACCTGAACAAAAAGCGATACCAAGGACCACTCCTTCTGTGTGTCACCAAAGAAAAGGCAAGAGAGATAATGAACGAAGTCCATAATGGTCCTTGCGGTCCTCACATGAATGCCAGAGCGCTGATACAAGTGATCCTCAGAATGGACTACTACTGTATCTCCATGGAAACAGACTGTGTCCAACATGTCCGAGAGTGCGACAAATGCCAGCAGTTTGCCAACCTTAATCATCTCCCGCCTTACGACCTATACTGCATAATGACTCCTTGGCCGTTTGCAACTTGGGGCATTGAAATTATAGGGAAGATAGGCCCGGCTGGAAGCAATGGGCATGATTTTGTGTTAGTGGTGGCAGTGGACTACTTAACGAAATGGGTGGAAGCAAAGTCTTATAAGGTCCTCACTTCCAAGAAAGTGGCCCAGTTTATCAAAGAAAATATCATGTGCAGGTATAGGGTGCCAAATGAGATCATCTCGGATAATGGGACACACTTTGAAGGAGACTGTAATAGATTGTTGTCAGAATTCAAAGTCACTCGCCACAAATCATCCCCGTACAGGCCTCAAACCAATGGAGCGGTAGAAGCTCCAAATAAGACACTTGAGATAATCATCCGAAAGATGGCCACTCACGGTCGTGACTGGCCCGAAAAGCTACACCTAGCACTCTGGGGCTACAGAACTTCTGTCAGAACAGCCACGGGAGAAACCCCTTTCGCCTTGACCTACAAAATGGAAGCGGTACTGCCGGTAGAATTGGAAATTCCGCCATTAAGAGTCCTCCTGGAAAATAGCATCAACGAAGTAGAATGGTTGCGTAGCCAACATGATGAGCTCACCCTACTTGGTGAAAGGAGACTAAAGGACATGGAGCATACCCGAGCCTATCAAAGGGGAATGGCCAGGGCATTCGACAAAAAGGTCAAGGCCAAAAATATCAAAGAGGGAGATTTGGTACTGAAAGAGAAGCCCCCTACCGGAGACAGCCCTTTGGGAAAGTGGGAACTTGTTTGGATCGACCTGTACTTTGTGCAGAAAATACTATCGGGAGACGCAATGAAGCTTGCAGACTTGGATGGCAATCCTTGTCCACCCGGTCAACGGTGACAAGCTCCGCCGGTACTATGTCTTAAAAAAAACAAACAACAACAAAATGAAAAAAAAAAAGAAAAGAAAAATAGTGCGAAAAGAGTAATACCTAGCTAGGCTGAAAACCTTGAAAAGGTCGGTCTAGGCAGAAAACAGGGTCGTACATAAAAAAAATAAAAAAATATAGTGCAAAAACAGTAATGCCCAGCTAGGCTGAAAACCCTGAAAAAGGCGGCCTAGGCAGAAAACAGGGTTGCACCAAAAAAAAAAACAAACAAATATCCAAAAAAGTTCATTAGAATGAACTATGATGACCTGAGCCCCTTAGCCTTTCTTGTAAAAGGGGAACGTAGGCAGCCAGAAATGGTTCAGTCTAAACAATAAATAAGACATTCAAAGTTTCCATGAAATGTATCTTGAACAATTTCTAAGATAATATATCTTGTTATTACAAATTAAAAACTTCTTGATGAGTTTAAGCACGATCTACTCTTGACTCTCCTAACCTGCTAGAAAGACTAAAATATACAATAAAAGGCCTAATCAGCTAAATGTGTTTGCAAAAGGCAATAAGTAAACACTCGGAATAGGCCTATCAGTTTTCAGCAACAGAGTCTTCCTTGCTCTTCTTTCCTCTACCTCGACCTCGTCGAGTGTTCTTCCTTTTCTTCTCAATGATGTCGGTCTCCCTCATCCCTATCTCAGGAATCCTCACTGGAGCCTCCATCAAACCTGTGTCAATAAGTGCCTTCTCTACCCTAGCATGAGTTCTTACCTCCTCCCGCTGAGCCTCTGTGAGAGGAGAAACCTCCGATAATCTCTCATATCGGGCTTCCATGTCTCTAGTCAGATCGCCCGACTGGTTATGGCGACTAGCCTTTGCTTCGGTCTCCCTCAAAGTCCTACTAGAGTCACTGTTAGCACCTAATAAGGCCTGGCGCCTCTGTCCCAAAACAATCTGAGTCGCCCCCATCTCCCTCTCATACCAATCCAAGTAGGCCGTGGTCAAAATGGCACTCTTCCTGTTCTTGAGAATGGCCCTGGGCGGAAAAGCAGCTTATGTCCATGCTCTCGACAAAAAGGGAAAGCTATCTGGACCTCTCATGTCAAAAGGTGCCACCTCCATGGTGCGAATGTCCTCCCAGTCATCCAAGGGCTCCTGAAAGGTCCCGAACTGTCTAGACACTAAGCAAGGAATATAGAAAGACGACAAAGATAACCCTGGAACCCTCACTATGTAGAACTCCTGAAATGTCCTACGAGTCTGCAACCTCCAGTGAGGCACCCACCAATGAATATCCGAGGTAGACAGCCAAGCCATAATCAGCTCCCAGCTACCCTGATCATGTTGTCTCGGTGCACCCCTTTGAGAAATCACCCAAGGACACTAAGTAGACAAAGCCCCAGGTAAAGCCCCGAGTCTCTCCTACAAACATAAATTCAGTACAGCTGGGCTCCCAGACCGCATGAAAAGGTCCCCCCTAGCCATCCTGTCAATGCCGTGCAGAGTCTCTCCCAAAATCAGTGGGACAATATCTCTCCCAGCCCTGTAGTCTCTGACCATGTCCAAAAGACCGCTATGGCACACTCCGAAGGACTCGACAGTGAATAGGAAAGAGAATATGCAAAGGATAAAGGCATCCATAGATACCGTGGTCGCAGCAGTACCCGGAGACCCAAATCTGCTCGGAATATCAGAAATGTTGATCCTATCGGGAGCTATCATCATCCCTTTGGCTTCTTCTGGAGAAATTTGCAGAAAAGATGCCAACTTTACGGTCACTGGCAAATCCTCGGTCGAAGGAATCGAAATGGCCTCAATTTTCGGACCTCCAATCAATGCCCAGAAATCCTCGAAGGTTGGAATGATTTCGTTGTAAGAAAAGCAGTAAACATGTCTCCGGACGTCCCAAAATCTTACTGCTGCTCTCAAAAGGTCCCAATCGGGTGGAAGATCCTTCAAATGCCATAAAGATTTGATTTTGAAGGTGTTGTCTCAAAGTACCTTGTGAGATTGAAAGTTGTGTCTCATCCAAGACTGGAGGTTGGAAAGAAAACGATCCCTTTTCCCCTTTTGCAATCGGACCGATTTCTCCATGGCAGTGATCGGACATGACAATTTTTGGTTAAAAATGTGCTTTGAAATTAGCTGGGAATGGCCAAAGTTGAAAATGAAATGAAAAGACCCTCCCTTGGTTTTATTTGCAGAAAATTAGTTCAGACAAGGCACCTAGCCGTGCGGCCTCTTTTTCTCAGGTCATAGCTGGGCGGCTTCATTTGCTTCTGCAGAAAAAAAAAATCTTCAGCAGCCAAAGCTGCTGCCCAAGTGAGATTTTCACCCCACTTTCTCAATAAAACTTGCACAAAAACATTCCCAAACACCATTCATACATTCATATACCACCATAACACATTCCGGCTCAATTTTTGCCCAATTTCCATGCAAAAAATTGCCCCAACGCTCAAGTAATTTGCAGAATAATGAAATACCAATAATGATAATAATAAAAAAGAAAAAAAAGAGATCATTACATGTCTTTGCCTCATTGGCTCCCAAATAAAAAAATAATACAAAATGTGCATCATTTGTTCATTGTTTTCTCTCTCCCTCTCTAAGTGTGCATCAAAAATCGTTGCTGCTCAGTTCATAGAGCTCGGGGTCCCTCAGCAGGTCTTCATCATCGCTCACGGCGGTCAAGTTGACGGGCACATGCTCGTACTCCACCAGCTGCTCTAGGATATGAGTGTTAGGCCCTTGCCCCCGAGGCACGCCACTGGTAGAGGATGAGTAGTACTCTGAGGCTGATGATGTAGAAGCCGTGCTCCCGACATGCCTCCTCTTGCGCTCAGGCTCCTGCGCATTTCCCGCAGCCCTCGACGCGCAAGCCAACTTCCTTAGGAGAGACCGAGCTAGCTGCTTCCAGCCCTTGTTCTGTCGCACCAGGGAGTCATAAGTACAAACAGGGACCTGCGAGAAAGAGAAATGCTCAGAAAATCTCAGGAATAGATCCAAAATCGCAGAAGTAGCCTGAACAGGAAAAGAAAAGGGATCCAGAGTTTACTTACAATGGTATCAGCTGACAAAGTGAACTCGGCGTCTCTCGTGCCTGGAACCGGCACCATCAGCCTCCTCGGCACCCCATTCACCACATAAGATAGGTAGGCCAGAGGAACAGGTGGATCGGTTAGCTCTGCCTCCCCGTACCCCTGGGCAGTAGCTATCTTCACCAACCTTTGTGGCATCCTCAAATGCTCCTCCACAAAGGTGGCGTACGGAGTGGCGTGATCAAAATAATCCTCAGCCGCCAAACTAACCTTATACCTGTCCCTCTCATCCTCTGACCAGTGCCTGGGCTGCAGCATGAAAGGAGGAGGATCATGAGGAGTAATGGCGCCTAAAGGAGGGATTTGATCGTGCTGCCTAGAGAACTGATCCCCCAAGTAGATGATGTCACATGTTGGTCCCAAAGGTGGCAACAAGGGTGAAAATACAGCTAGAGGGGGAGGGGTAAATAGTTGTTACAAATTTTTTGCCCTCTTTTTAAAATTAAGCCTCTAAGCTTACAAAACTGCTTGCAGTTGATAATATACTGCAAGTAGAGTTTTAAAATGCACAGCGGAATAATAGAGTTATAAAGCGGTTTTGAAGAGGTGGTTTGTAAAGCGGTTTTGGTGAAGCGGTTTTGATAAGTGCAGTTTTACAAACACGTGTAGTTTTGACAGCATTAACTCTAAACACAATTTCACAATAATGGATATCTATATAAAGATCAAACAGAGATAAAGATAGATAATCAGTAAGCACAAGAAATATAAATGCAGAAAGTAAGAACACAGTATTTGGAGTGGTTCAATTGATAAATGATCTACGTCCACTACCAAGATGGTTAGTCTTGGATTTCTAAGAGAGATTTTATATTGAGTATGAGAGATTACAAAGTACAATGAGTAATACTCAGATCTAAAATCTTTTCTATGAAGAACAAATCCTAAGACTATAACCAGTGTATCTCAAAAGATTAATCTCTGTGATTAAATAAGTGAGGTGTGTGTGTGAGAACAAGATCAAGGCTCTTTAAATCTTTGAGATGTAGAGCACTTCTTGAATGTGTTAAGGCTTGATTTCTGGACTGAGATAAATTTCTTGAAGTATGAAGATGAAGATTCAAAGGACTTATGAATTTCTGGGCAGAGCTTCAGCTTCTTATGAACTCACAGCAAATCAATTTCTCAAGCAATCTTCAAATGGTGAAGATTGGGGGTATTTATACCCAAGCATCAAGGAACTAGCCGTTGGACACAGTTGTTGCAAGGACAGTACTTGATGCATTCCCATTGGTCCACAGCAACTACTTTTGTCCTCTGGAACTGTTGATGCAGGTAAAGCTGATCAGACCTCAGCTTCAATCAAGGAGGTTAGGACATCTGTCACCTTTTCAAAATCCTTGTAGATCTTGTCTGAAAAGTAGTCACGTGATAAGATATGGTGGTTGACATTTGATATTGCTGACGTGGATTCTAACGATCAAATGTGGTTCACTTCAAGTCTCCAATCATTGGGGCGGTTCTGGTGTGAAGCGGTTTGAGTGAGGAGCGGTCACACCAGTTATGGAGCGGTTCCAAAGGGGTTTGCACTTAGGAGTTCAGGGAAGCGGTTTCAGACATAGTTTCACCAAGCTATTCCAGGAGCGGTTCAGCTTAGGCGGTTTTGACAAGGTGGTCTGAAACTCTGAACTGCAATCCTCAGATCCAATGAGTCTTGTGCCAGTCTTCAAGCCTAATTTTAACCTATTCTATAAAATGGACTTAGTTAAAAAATTGAAGTCTAAGTTTCATTACATAGGGTCCTAAAGTCCTTAAAATAGACAGGAGGTTATGGTATCAATCAACTCTAATACAAAATAGGAGGATTAAAACATGCATACCCAACAATCTCCCCCTATTTGATTGATGCCATTACCTACTACAGTAAAAGCAAACATTATACTTGGTAAAAACATGTCCATAGGAATAAACATGGTAAGTCATGTCCCAAGTCAATGCACACACTTAGCTTAAGCTATAGATTTCTATACTATTGAAGGATTTAAAAATTACAACTTGAAAAGTATAGAAATGCATTCAGTGCACTTGAAAAATATGAGTTTAAGTTCAAAGTGGTTTAAACTGAATGTTTAAACATCAATTCAAAAGAGTGATTTTTAAGTTTGAAAAATATTTGAATGAGGTTTAAGACCATAAGCGGTTTCATTGTTTCACAAACAAGCAGTTTGATATGAACAAGGTTTTGGAACCATGATGCAATTTCCATTAATTCCCAAAGAGTTTACAGATACAGGAATGAAAGAAAATTACAAGGTTACAAAAGAACAAAACAAAATAAGTTGGACAAGGAAAGTACAATGAAAGAGCGGTCCAACTTACAAAAGCGGTTCAAAAACAATAAGGAGAAGCGGTTACTGCTGGGGCGGTTTGTTGACCTCGTGCTCAGCTCCACTTGGCCCAGCTCTAGATTGGTCAGGTGCAAACGCTTTCCTTAATCTTCTCACTTCTTCAGCAGTTCTGGTAAGGGTAGCTTCAAGCTTCTTCAGAGCATTCACAGAGTGTGCAGAAGTGGAATTTGTAGCTCCAACCGCTTTGGTATTAGCAACCAAATTATCTCTGATAGTATCCAGCTGAACATGGAGGGAGGAATATAGGGAATTGAAAATGTGTACTTCCTCCTGTACAACAGTGGTTTGGGCTTGAATAGCTTGCTCCATTGGCTCAAGATCTACTGATACCTTCAAGGAGGATTTGAGTTCATTGACTGTTGAGCCAAGTCTGGAATTGAATCCTTCCCTGAGGTTGTCCAAGCGGTCATTAAATTCATCTTGGATTTCCTTCAACTTGGCCATGGAAGCATCTCCTACGCATTCCAGATTTACCTTGGAGTCCACCTTGAACAAATCAATCTACTCCAGTACTTCTTCACAAAGAGAGTTCAAGGTGGTTTGGACTATTTGAGACATCTGCGGTCTGGAGTTCAAGAAGTTGAGGAATTTTGAGCCCAACTCACCAAGTTCCTTTTCCAAGGAGTTGCAGATCTTATCTCTAAGATCACTCAACATTTTGTCCAAATCAGCAACTGATGCCATGTCTCCTAAGGCTTTGACCATTCCTTCTTCAACTGCAGATTTGATAATGGAGGCGATTTGATCGTCTGGAGCGGTTGAGGAGGATGGAGCAGTTGGAATTGCTGTAGATCTCTCCCCCTTAATGGCATCAAGTAAAAAGGATTTAATAGTTGCCATCTCAAGGGAGTGAGCATCTACCTTGGCTTGGAGGGAGCAGTTGGATTCAAGGAGGGAGGCATTGGATGCGGTATGGGAAATGATATGGCCTTGGTTGATTACAAGTTGGCCTTGGATGAGGTTTAGGGTGTGGAGAATTTGGGAGTATTCAGTGGAAGGAGCGGTTGAGGTTGAAGCGGTTTGGAAGGATGGAGGTGGTTGGTATTGGGTAGTTTCAGGAGCGGTTTGAGTTTGAGGAGATATGTTTGGAGGAGGGGATTTCTGTCTTAGAGGGAAATTTTGGGGAGTTAGGGATTTAGCAGGGGAGTTGGATCTGGAGCGATCAGGTGTAGGGGAATGGGAGCGGTTATGATTGGGTGAATTGTTTGGGGTTGGATCATCCCTAATGGATTTGGATGTGGCATGTCCAGCAGAGGGCTTGGATTGCCATTGTTGATAGGTATGGGATTGAGTAGGGGTTTGGTTAGAGTGTTGGGAGTTTATGGAATGGGAATGTTGAGGTGAGTTATCTGGGGATTGAGAGGATAAGGGTGAAAGGAATTTTTTGGGGGAAGGTGAATTTTGAGGGGATGGTGGAGGGAAATTTCTGGGAGGTGATGGAGAGGGTGAGGGTTGAACTGGTTTGCCCTTTTTGGATTTCTTTCTGGCAAACATCTTCCTTCTTTTCAAAGGTTTCTCCCCCTGAGTAGGTGCGGTTTTGATAGGGGAAGGAGTTATGGATTTGGAAGGTGATATGGAAGGTGATTTGTTGGGGGATTGGACTGGTGATTGGTCAGGACTTGTCTGTGGGGGAGGAGGCGGTCGGGTTTCAGGAGGCGGTTGGGGCTGTGAAGCGGTTCCATCATCATGAAATTTTCCTTTGGCAGCCCTTCTTTCTTCTTGCTCCTTGGTCAATCTCTCAACCTTGTTCTTGTAAAACTGAATATGCTCTTCAACAGTCAAGCCTTCAACATCATCTCTGGCCTTCTTGGCTCTAGCCACCAAGTTGGGAATACTTGGGTCTTCTTCTTCTTCATCCTCTTCATCCACCAAGTCCATAGGATCAAACTGATCCTTAACCTTGCTAGTACCAGCTCCATCAGATGCACGCGGTTTAGAAGCAGGGGCGGTCTTGGATTTCTTGGGGAGCGGTTCTGCTCTGGCTTGAGGCTTTCTGGACCGCTTAGCTCCTTTAGCTTTTGGAGCGGTTGAGGGATCTCTAAGCTCATAGGGCTCCTTCTTGGGATAGGTATTTGCATCATACAAGGATTTGTATAATGCATCTCCATTAGCATACCTGAAGGAGTGGCATGCAAGTAGTCCAAGAGAGTCATCAGTACAGTCCACCATTAACTCTGGGTTCTTGTTGGCAATTTCATCCAGATGTTCAAAATCCATCAAAAGTGCAGTTAGAATTCTACAAAATGGTCTCCATCTCTGATCTTCTAGTAATGATCTATATCCAGTCATATGTCTTGAGTAGCCACTAACAAGATACCATTCATTATCCTTGGAGTGACTAGCCATTAAGCAGAGGACCTGAAATGTAAACATTAAGAACGAGGTCCCCCTTTATTCCTTGGGTCCTGAAGTTAGCAACCCTTTACGACCCACACCTGTTTGACAGAAGGAGGTTTACTCTTCCTGGCATTGAATGTGAACCGCAAAAGGCATTTTGCAGCCTTGTGACCTAATCCATCACACACAGAGCATTTATAAAAGCTACAAGCATCATGAGGTTTTACTAACTCCTTACTCTTCTTAGGAGTTGCATGCGGTTTGGGAGGCGCGGTTTCAGCCTTAACAAAGGGAACTGGCTTGAGTTTGACCACATATTTTTTGGGAACGCTATTCCTGCTTTTGAAGGCAGGAGGAGCGGTCGAAGAAGAGGCGCGGTCAGCTTTGGAGTTGCCAGCACCACCTGTTCCACCAAAAGCAGTTGGAGCAGGGATACGGTCAATTCCATAAGCCATTTCCTCTAAAGCTACACTCTCAGAATCCTTTGCCTTCATCTGAGAGTTCTTCCCATATTGCTTCCCCTTTGGGTAGACAAAATGAAAATTTTGTTGTCCTTTACCCTTAGCATTTGCACGCTTCCCCTTAGGAATTTCTTTAGTTAGTTTCAAAATTTCCTCATCCTTTTCACTGCAGGATGCACACTTCTTCTCTTCATCAGACCCAAATCCTAGACCTTCCTTAATTCCGGAGGGAACTTGGGAATCTATGATTTGATCCGCGGTGGATTTTGACTTGAGCCACCCATCAATAATCTTTTGACGATCGTTGAGTTGGGTGACCAGGTCATCATTCCGGAGTTGAAGTGCAGCAACCTTAGTTTCAAGGATGCGGTTTTGATCAGCAAGAGGAGTCATTCTTTTGATTTGGTCTTTAAGATTTGAAATTTCAGACCTCATCACAGTTTTCTCCGTCTTGTACTGAGAAATCTCATCATTAGCTAAGCTTAAGGCTTTCTTAAGATTAGAGAATTTGTGGATCATCACTTCAGCTTCCTTAAACATCCGTTCGTGTTCCGAGGGAGAAACTTCTTCCACCACCTTTTTCAAAATTTTCTTTTTTGGAATTACTTTTGAAGGTGGAGCATTTACAGGAGGAAAAATGGGATGTGAATACGAGCAATTTCCTATCTTAATGCTAGGAGTAAGTTTGATATTTTCATCCAACTTAAAATTTGGAAGTTTTGTAGAAACCTCTTCTTCTTCCATATCTTACAACTCGATTGACTCAGAATCTGACTCATCGGAAGCATCTGCAATTAAGCAGAGATTAACCTCTTCGGTTTCATCATCACTTCCATCATCAGAATCCGTTTCAATCCAAGTTGCCAATTCCTTGGAATTCTCTTCCTCCTCAGCAACCATTCCCTTGCGACAAGAAAATTTCACAGGAGAGGTTTTCTTTTTCATGTATTCATATTTAGGCTGTGGACACTCAGATGCAAAGTGACCAGGTTTTCTACAGTTGTAGCAAACTAGATCACTCTTTTTTTTGTATCTCCAGCCTTAGAAAATGTTGCAGGAGGTTTGCCTTTTAAAAAAGTTTTTGTGAAAGGTTTTGAGGATTTTCTAAACTTTTGAAATCTTTTCACAAACATGGCAAAATCATCATTATCCATCTGGATAAGTGATGAGGTTGATATGGAAGGATCTGCAGTTTGATTGGATGTAGATGGTTTCTCCTCTTGTTCCACTACGGACATGGAAAGTGATTTGGTTTTCCCTTCAATCTCTTCAATATGATTTAATTTAAGTTCATAGACTCTAAGATTGGCGTACAAGTTACTTAACGACCAAGTACCCAAAACTTTGGAGTCTTCTAGAGAGGTAACCTTATTAACCCATCTAGAACCTAAAGCAGATAGGAATGTCATATTAATTTCCTTATCGGTTAAAGTTTTGCCAAGAGATCTACAAGCATTAACTACCTCAACATAGCGGTCGTAGGTTTGACGCAAGGTTTCGTTGGATTTTCTGTTGAAGTTGTTGTAGGATCTTTCAACAGCATATAATTTGCTTTCCTTGCATTCGTCATCACCTTCGAGGTAGCTCTCTATGGCATCCCACATCTGCTTTGCGGTTTTGAGATACATCACTTTCTGAAGAGTTGAAACGGGAAGGGTTCCTGAAATGATGTGCCTTGCCTTGCTGTCCAAGGCAGCTAATCTCTTCTCTTCATCCGAACACTCATCTTTAGGCTTTTTGACCTCTGGAGTTTCTGTATTGGTGGTTGCATCAGTGTTGGCCTTCATGGGAACAAATGGGCCATTGATTACGCACTCCACCAGCATCTCATCAATTGTTTCCAAATGAATGAGCATTCTGCACTTCCAGATGTCGAAGTGGTCTTCGTCCAAGATTGGAATGTGTGAATAGTTAACAGTAGTCATTGTCTTTGAGTTTGCCATATTGAATCGGCACACAAGCTGTTAAGCTTGAAAAACAGTGGTTTTAAAATGTGTATGCTCTGATACCACTTGTTGGTCCCAAAGGTGGAAACAAGGGTGAAAATACAGCTAGAGGGGGGTGAATAGCTGTTACAAATTTTTCGCCCTCTTTTTAAAAATAAGCCTCTAAGCTTACAAAACCGCTTGCAGTTGATAATACACTGCAAGTAGAGTTGTAAAATGCACAGCGGAATAATAGAGTTATAAAGCGGTTTTGAAGAGGCGGTTTGTAAAGCGGTTTTGGTGAAGCGGTTTTGATAAGTGCAGTTTTACAAACACGTGTAGTTTTGACAGCGTTAACTCCAAACACAATTTCACAATAATGGATATCTATATAAAGATCAAACAGAGATAAAGATAGATAATCAGTAAGCACAAGAAATATAAATGCAGAAAGTAAGAACACAGTATTTGGAGTGGTTCAATCGATAAACGATCTACGTCCACTACCAAGATGGTTAGTCTTGGATTTCTAAGAGAGATTTTATATTGAGTATGAGAGATTACAAAGTACAATGAGTAATACTCAGATCTAAAATCTTTTCTATGAAGAACAAATCCTAAGACTATAACCAGTGTATCTCAAATGATTAATCTATGTGATTAAACAAGTGAGGTGTGTGTGTGAGAACAAGATCAAGGCTCTTTAAATCTTTGAGATATAGAGCACAATGATTCTTGAATGTGTTAAGGCTTGATTTCTAGGCTGGGATAAATTTCTTGAAGTATAAAGATGAAGATTCAAAAGACTTATGAATTTCTGGGCAGAGCTTCAGCTTCTTATGAACTCACAGCAAATCAATTTCTCAAGCAATCTTCAAATGGTGAAGCTTGGGGGTATTTATACCCAAGCATCAAGGAACTAGCCGTTGGACACAGCTGTTGCAAGGACAGTACTTGATGCATTCCCATTGGTCCACAGCAACTAATTTTGTCCTCTGGAACTGTTGATGCAGGTAAAGCTGATCAGACCTCAGCTGCAATCAAGGAGGTTAGGACATCTGTCACCTTTTCAAAATCCTTGCAGATCTTGTCTGAAAAGTAGTCACGTGACAAGATATGGTGGTTGACATTTGATATTGCTGACGTGGATTCCAACGGTCAAATGTGGTTCACTTCAAGTCTCCAATCATTGGGGCGGTTCTGGTGTGAAGCGGTTTGAGTGAGGAGCGGTCACACCAGTTGAGGATTCTATAAGTGCGGTTGCATAGAGCGGTTCCAAAGGGGTTTGCACTTAGGAGTTCAGGGAAGCGGTTTCAGACATAGTTTCACCAAGCGGTTCCAGGAGCGATTCAGCTTAGGCGGTTTTGACAAGGTGGTCTGAAACTCTGAACTGCAATCCTCAGATCCAATGAGTCTTGTGCCAGTCTTCAAGCCTAATTTTAACCTATTCTATAAAATGGACTTAGTTAAAAAATTGAAGTCTAAGCTTCATTATATAGGGTCCTAAAGTCCTTAAAATAGACAGGAGGTTATGGTATCAATCAAATCTAATACAAAATAGGAGGGTTAAAACATGCATACCCAATATCACAGGTCAAGCCTGTCAACCTCCTCCTCTGCCGAGTCACAGCTACGGAATCCCCCATAAGAGCCTCCGGATATCTCCCCCAAGGATAGAAGCTCACCCCCTCACAACTGTCCCTGTTGATGACAGGCCTCACCATCTTGTAGTCAAAAGTAATCCGGGTCTTCCCGGTGAACATGTCCCTAGCCTCACCTGTCCAGCGCACCATAGCCGGGAAGATAGCGGGATCACTCTGTTGGTTCCAGGGAAAGAACCCAATCACCTCGCAAAACCAGACCTGCATGTCAAAACATAAGGGTCATTTCTCTCGCAAAAATCTTGAGGACACAAAAAGAAAAGAGAGAAAGAGAAACAAGAATACCTCCAGGGCAAAAGAAAAGCAATCCATTGAAGCAGCCTTGTTCTGGCTGTACAAATCCAGAGCAAAGTAAAGCTCCGCCAATCCGGCCTCACCCCAAGAGACCTCCCCAACCGTAGCCAAGTCAACCAAAGAGTCCAACAGACAAACCATTGCCAACGTCCCAGAATTGGCAAAAATGGTGACAGATAGAGTCAACCACAAGAAAGCTCTCGCGAGCTGGTGGGCAGTCACCTCATTAGCTGCAAATCCCTCCATACACCTCAAAATCTGAATCTCAACCAACCGAGTCTCCATCCCTAGCCCCTTCAGACGGAGGTCAAACCCCACATAGTCCCTGAACTCAGCCTCAGAAATGTGATCCCTTCAGGTCACAGGCCGATCAGTGAACCTCAGGCCAGTAATAGCTGTAAAATCGGCGGGAGTCACCGTAGCCTCTCCCCAGCCCAGATGGAAGCTGTGAGTGGTGTCCCACCAAAACTCAGAAAGAGCTTGGATCAGCCCCTTGCTCTTGGACGTCACGTGAATGCCTCGGCCGATAGCCTCAACAAAAGAATGGAGACCCGTTGCCACCACTAGCTGCCTAGGATTGTGGTCATCCTTCTCAAAGTTGGGCATCCTCTCCCACAATTTCACTGCTATCTCAGCGGGTTCCCGTGATTTGCTCTCCTGCAGGTAAGCACAAAAAAGGTACGTTAGTCCTTCAGCTTATCTCAGAAACATGCATACATGCACAAAATAATGCACACATCGCCAAAGAAAAGCATTCATAAGAAGTTTTCTAGCATCATTTGCCTAGAACACGTGTCTTTCATCATTTGGAACACGTCACCTCGAGCACATGCTCTCCCAAGTACAAAAATTCCAGTTTTCACAAAATTATTTGTATATAAATTTTAATCTTTCAAAATGGCATGCATGAATCATTTTCATCGTCTAAAATCTTGTTTTCACATTCATGATCAGGAGTTGACCTATTTCTAGCACATGCAAGTACTCCGTCCCATTTTAGGCATTATTTTTTCCACTTTATTTTCAAAAAATGAGTCATTCTCATATTTTTTTCAAATAAATTGCACATGCATGATTATCCATATCCTTAGCCCCGTAGGTTAATTATCAAATCCATAAAATCATCAACAAAATCACAAGGAAAATCCAAAAATTCCCAAAATTCGAGTCTAGCCCTAATCAATCAAAAATCAATCAAAATCGATGAAATCGAGTAAATAGAAAGTGCTTACCCCAATCGATTGAGGTTTCATAGACTTGTGCTCCCTTTTGCCGGGATAGAACTCAGAAGTGGGCGCCGCGAAGTCATACTTCGGCTCGGTCCTCACAAACTCCCTCCGTCTCAACCTCGCGACTTGAGACAAAGTTCGACGTGCTTGGCAAGGCAAAATGTTCCCTCCTTGGTCCATTTCAAGCAATAGGAAGCTAGAGATTTGAAAGCCTTGGCGTTTTTCTCTCTTTTCTCTCCTCTCTCCTCGAAGAACAACAGCAACAATGGCTGCTGTTGCCCATTTCCCTTCTGTTTAAACAATCTGGTGAAATTAGGTTTCAAGTCAGGCGGCTTCTTTTTCCCCACCTCATGCCAGGCGGCTTCTTTTGCTTCAGACTGAATTTACACTTTTGCCCCTGGACTTTCCATTTAACCAAAATTTCCCGTTATCTCCAAATGGAATAACGTTTTCTCCCAAAATTTCCCGTTATCTCCAAATGGAATAACGTTTTATCCAAAAAAAAATCCCGTTATCTCCAAATGGAATAACGTTTCCTTCCAAAATTTCCCGTTATCTCCAAATGGAATAACGTTTTCTCTCAAAATTTCTCGTTATCTCCAAATGGAATGACGTTTTCTCCAAAAATTTCCCGTTATCTCCAAATGGAATAACGTTTTCTCCAAAAATATCCGTTATCGCCAAATGGGATAACGTCTCCTCCGGGAAACCTCTGTTATCGCCAAATGGGATAACGCCTCCTCCGGGAAATCTCCATTATCGCCAAATGGGATAATGTTTCCTCCGAGAAATCTACGTTATCGCCAAATGGGATAACGTCTCCTCCGAGAAACCTCCGTTATCGCCAAATGGGATAACGTCTCCTCCGAGAAATCTCCATTATCGCCAAATGGGATAACGTCTCCTCTGGGAAATCTCTGTTATCGCCAAATGGGATAACGTCTACTCCAGAAATCTCCGTTATCGCCAAATGGGATAACGTAAGGTGACAGCCTCCGAATTGTCAAATTCCAGCTTTAGCTACCTCTATCTCCGAGATAGCAACGTAAGCTATAGCTTCTTAAGGTTACAGCCTCCGAATTGTCAAAATTCCGAGGATCCTAGACATGTTCCTAACTGTCTAGTGGATCCCGAACTACAATCACGGCTTGATTCCTCCGAGATACGTAGGTAGCCTTTCAAAAGGTCCATCCATCCGGCCACATTGGTCACCCCCTTTCTTCACCACTCCTCAGTAGTGCGTTAGCCTTTCAAAAGGTCCAACCATCCGACCACATCGCTCACTTCCTTCATTTGGCATATCCCAAGCAGGATCAGCCATTCGACCTCTTAGGTCACTTCCTTTCCATCCTCATAGCAAGGGACCAGTTTCTCTTCACCATTCCCCAGTGGATTCCGAACTACGGTCATGGCTTGATTCCCCAAGGATACGTAGGTAGCCTACTTTAGGTTCAGCCAATCTATCACATGTGACACCCTTTCCCCAGTGGACCCAGAACTACGATCATGGCTTGATTCCCCCGGGATACGTAGGTAGCCTTCCAAAGGTTCAGCCACTCGACCTCCTTGGTCACCCAATCCCAATCCATCTCGGCAGTTCGCTAGATTGGATTTTCACTTTTATCGACAACCCTTTGCTTTGCAAGTACCGTTGCCGAGGGGCTTCTGTAAGTACCCAAATCTGGCTCATGCCCTCCGGTTAAGTTTCCTGGCAATTCCCCAAACTTTCATAAAGTTTAGGGGCAATTCGGGAACTTTTCCAAACTTTCCAAGGGAGGAAGGACCTGCTAGGAATTAGAATTCCAAGCAAGACCTCGCTGGAAAGAAGCCTCTAGCTGCCACCTTGCATGAATCTAGAAACATGCTGACACGACAGAGGATAACGCCGCCCGACTTCTTTTTCCACAGATTAACGCCGGGTGGCTTCTTTAGGAAGCACAGTGCAGCCTATAAATAGAGGCCTCCTCTACCCATTTATAAAGTAGAATTTTCAGCACTGTTACTCTGCCAAATTCACACCACGAATTTCCAGAAACTAAAAACACTCAAAACTCACCTCCCTCATACACAAATCTCATCCTAATCTATTCCTAAATAGGAAAATCCCCTTGGGAGATAGAGAGAATCAACATTGGTAATCTCTCCTTCCTTTCCCCTTGATTTACTCATATTACCTTGCCTTTACTTACTATTTGTCATTTATATTCTTGTTACTTGCCATTTACATTGATTTATTGTCTTAAAGTTCTTATCTTTGCAATGTAATCATCATATCCCCACTCCCCCTACACATAGGATTCATTGGAGATCCTCTCCCAAGGATGGACAAGATTCCACAAGTGCCTTGTTCTAGGGAAGATCTACCACATGATGATGTGATATCCCTTTTTCTTTTTACATAAAAATGCAATCTTTATTCATATATGTCATCCCTTTCTCTTGATCTAGCTTTCCAAGGATTGTCTACCTTATGAGGTTTTAAAGGACATAGGAAATGCCATAAAGATCATCCCTTTTACATTATTTCTCTAGTTTAATAACGCTCATTGTGTTATTTACCTTAAAAATGCAATCTTTACTCTAAATGTCATTTTCCCCATGTCCCTAAAAGATGGATCTCTCTCTGAGGATTGTCTAATAGCCTTTTAAGGCACAGAAGACATAGAATGAGTATAAAGATCCAATCTTTATACCCCTTTCCCCTAGTCCCTTGGTTATTGGAGCATTCCGTGGTGAGGATCGGTGTAAAGACTCCATCTTTACATCGTTTCCATCATTAAAATGCCACAATCTTTGTCCCTTTAGAAACCGACGGATCTTAGTCCCGATATCTCCGATAATCACTTGAGACGAACATAACATGTCCCTATGAATCTTTATCGTCTCAAGATGTAGGATTGATGGGCAAAGATTCCTCCTTTTCTAAAGAGTCTCATTCTTGGACATAAAAGGCGTCCCCCTCTTGATCACATGTGACCAAATTCCCCAAAGAACGTTGGTTTAAGACATACCAAGGCTCTTACTCCTACCATGGTTGATTAACCTAACAGGAGGGTAGAAAGGTCTCGTAATTATGATCACAAGTCCAAAATGAGCACGGGATCAAAATCTTGAAAACATCAAATTCAAGGAATCCCGAGCTATAACCTACTTAAATGGTTTATATGTCCGGCAAATAAACTTGACACATTCCCTCCCCTTTTCAAATCACGCACACACACACACGAGCGCACAAACAAGCACAAACTTCGGATCTAGGAAGACTTGCTTTTGCAAGGCTCCTTGGGTGGACGCAATACGTTCTTCTCAAGGAGTAACTTAACCTCCGGACCCTTATCCTTTTTTTCAAAGTTTTGAGGAAATTAAAATGGCGTGGCGACTCCGTTTTTCAATAAAACCGGTGTATTCAAACTGAGGTGAAATGGTGACCCCTAAAACGGTTCAATCGCTTAGGGGGCCCACATTCACAGTAAGCGATTGAACATTTCCAATGTTTGACACCCAACCTTTATATTTCTGTCTCAAAAGCAGTTGAAAATTGCAGCCCGTTGTCAGAAATGATCAAATGTGGCACCCAAAAATGACACCAAATATAATCATGGATGAAGTTGATGGCGTTTTCCTCAGTTATCTTGGTCAAAGTCTTTTGATCCATTTGGTGATGTAATCTATTACGACGATCACATACTTACAATTTCCACGGGCGGGTGGGAAGGGTCTGATCAAGTCTACTCCCCACATGTCGAACGGCCAACTAGCAATCACAGGAGTTTGCTCGGTGGTTGGTAGCTTAGGCAGGTCTGGCTTGTGGAGTATCTTCTTGAGATGTGCATTTGTGAGCATGACTATAGGATGGCCAGAGAAATAGGCCCGTAGCTTCCTTGCAGCGATCACTAAGGCATAAGCCACCTTCTCTACATTAAAATACCGTCCTTTCACATCAGACAAGGCTTTATATATATATATATATATATATATATATTACATAATAAACTGGCTTTTGGGCGCCATTCTCCTCTCGAACTAACACCACTGCAACTGATGATCACCAGCTAACAAGCACACATATAGATTTTCTTCTTGAACTGGGCTCACTGCAAGAAAGTTAGTTATTTACGGCAGTTATTTACGGCGGGCAACACGGGGCCGCCGTATATAGGTAGTTATATACGGCGGATAAACGAAGCTGCCGTATATAGTTGGTTATATACGGCGACATGCTATATCTGTCGTAAATATAAAAATTATATACGGCGAATGTGATAATCGTCGTATTTAACTACACATATATACGGCGGCTTATACATGCCCACCGTATATATAAGATATATACGGCGGTCAACACGGAGCCGCCGTATATAACTAATATATACGACGGTTTATACAGGCCCGCCGTAAATACTAATATATACCGCAAAATGAATTTTCCCAAAATTTCCTCTCTCAGTTCACACAAAAAAAACAAAATTTATCAAATTTCTCCAAAATTTCTCAAACCCTACTCCGTCCGACAGACACGCCGATGACTAGTGAAGACGACGACGGTGACCAGGAAAACGAAGCCGCCGTTGGTTGACGAGTGAAGAACCCGCCTACTGTAACCTGCCATAGCCACCACTACCACCGGATAAGCTTGATTCAACAGCGTTTATCCAAATTCCAGGTTAGTCTCTCTCTCTCTCAATATTTACCGATTCATACGGCCTACTGCATTTTAGGGTTTTTTTCATTGTTTTATCTCTATCAATTTGGGTTTTAGGTAATTACTTGATATAGTTGTATTTTGGGTTTTAGGTATTTACCAATTCATACGGACTACTGCATTTTAGGCGTTTACCCAAATTCCATGTTAGTCTCTGTCTCTCAAGCTACCTTTGTGTGTTATATTCTAATTTCTTGATTGTTCATTGAATCTCTGTTAAGTTGTGTTGGTGCTTTAAGTTGTTCAAGCAAATTAGTTGTCACTTATATTTGTATTGTAATCGTGATCTTCCATATCTGTTTACTTCTCCAACTTGTATTCATTTCAAGAAAGTTAGTTCTGGTCTAAATGTATTAAACATGGTTAGTGAACTTTTTGGTTTTGGTGTATGAATGTTGTTGAAATCAGATATATATGATGGAACTTAGACATCTATGCTAAGTGTTGGAGCTACATCCTTCAGCTGGTTCTTATTTGTTATAGAACTAGTTGCCTTGGCCGAACTTGAGCCGTTGTCGCGTCTTAGGTAGTCTGGGAGAATGCAGAATAGTTACATTTTTGTTTATTCAATGTTCTATATTCTGTTTGTTTCTTTGTCGCGTCTTAGACTTCTTCTACGGTTTACCTAATTCTATTTAGAAATCTACAGTGTACCCCTTGTCCCCGTACTCCTATTTAGCTTATCGATTTACTCTCAACTATTGCTTTACTATTCGGTACTACTGGAGTGTGAATTCCCCAAAACATCGACATTGCTAATCATTAAGAAACTAGAAGATATTAAAAAAAGGTTGTAGAGTGTAGACTGGTCTCTTGATGAAGAAAACTTTAGTCTGGAGTTAGATTTCTTGTAATTAGCATAAAATCTTCAGCCTTTTGATGTCCATACTCATTCACATTATCCTATATTTCAATAACTGAGATAATAATTCTTGATTTGTTCAGAGTCGACAATCTTACCAACCAGATGAGTCTTAGATGTTACTAAAATTTGTTTATGAGTTTATTTTTATTCTAAAATTTGTGTCTCTCGGTCTTATATATAGGTTGTATTTTAACGTTAAAAATATCAAGTCATATATGGACAAAAGTTGGATTGATTTGGGTAACCGGATTTCAAATGAGTATATGTCTGGGATTGACAACTTCCTCGACTTTGCATTCTCAAAAAAGTCTCTTGGTGCTAAAGAAATATATTGTCCTTGTAAAAAATGCTCAAATCGTTACCAAAAAGACCGTGCAACCGTGAAATCACATTGTATTGAAGTGGGATTTGAAACAGATTACAAGAATTGGACTAGGCATGGGGAAGAGTACATTTCGGCGTATAAGAATGATAATAATTATAGGACAACTGAAGATCGCATTGAAATCGACTTGGGCGTGCAATATTGTATGAGGCAAATGGTACATGAAGGGATAGGTATGCCGGATAGTAACCAGCCAGGAATTGAAGAAATCGTACAATCAGATGCAGCCACCACAAAGTTTCTTAGACTTTTGAGAGATGCTGATCAAGCCTTGTGGGAAGGGTGTGATAAGTTTACAGTACTCTCATTTATTGTAGAACTTATGCACTGGAAGGCTAATTATCGAGCGGCCGATAAGGAATTTACTTCTTTATTAAAGATTTTCATTAGGGCATTGCCTCAGTCAGCAAAAGTGCCAAATTCCTATCGTGAGGTGTACAAGATGACTGCAGATTTGGGTTTCAGTTATAATACATGGGACGCATGCATTAATCATTGTATGTTGTTTCGAAATGAAACTGAAAAACTTACTAAATGTGAAATTTGTGGAGCCTCAATATATAAGCAACAAGAAGCAGGGGGTAGTGGTGAAGGTGCAAAAACAAGTGGCAAGAATAAACTTCCCAAGCAGGTAGCGATGAAGAAAATATGGTATTTTCCCTTAAAGCCAAGGTTGCAAAGGTTGTATTGGTCATCTAAGACCGTGACACTCATGAGATGGCATGCCGAGAAAAGAATAGACGATGGTGTGCTGAGACATCCTGCAGACTCTCGTGCGTGGAAGGGATTTGATGAACATTATCAATTATTTTCAAGTGAAATTCGGAATGTTAGATTGGGATTAGCATCTGACGGATTTAATCCTTTCAGAACAATGACTATATCTCACAGTACTTGGCCGATTGTGCTAATGCCATACAATCTTCCACCTTAGTTATGCGTGAAACAACCATATTTCTTCTTGTCGATGCTTACTCAAGGCCCAAAAGGGTCGGGCAACAAGATATATGTGTATCTCGAACCGTTAATTGATGAGTTGAAGGAATTGTGGGAAGATGGTATATCAACTTATGATGCAGCAAGGAACGAGTTGTTCACTTTACGAGCTTCACTATTATGGACAATAAATAACTTTCCTGCATATGCAATGTTGTCTGGATGGAGCACTAAAGGTGAATATGCTTGCCCTTGTTGCAATGTGAGACCTCAAGCACGATGGTTGGAACATGGTGGCAAGTATTGTTATATTGGTCATCGATGCTTCTTGCCTAGGAGTCATGCTTTTCGTAAGGATAAAAGCTCTTTTGATGGTACTCATGAAGTGAGAGATAAGCCCAAGTTATTGTTTGGAACAAAATTGCTTAAACAAGTTGAAAATATGGAAACAGAGTATAAAATAGAAGATATTTTTAAAAAGAGGAAAAGAGAAGAGGGTGAGAAGCAACAAGCATAGTTGGAGAAGAGAAAGGTTCCTAAGTTGTGTCACAATTGGAAAAAGAGGAGTATCTTCTTTGAGTTGCCATATTGGGCAAATAATCATGTTCGTCATAATCTTGATGTTATGCACATTGAAAAAAATGTGTTTGATAATGTGTTACATACTCTATTAGGTACTGAGGGGAAATCAAAAGATAATGAGAAATCAAGAAGAGACCTAAAAGAGATGAACATTCGGAAACCATTGCATCTATAAATGCTTCCATCTCTCAAAGAAACTATGCCTCTGGCTCAGTTCATAATGAGTAAGAAGCATAAAGACACATTCTTGAAAGTTCTAAAGGGAGTCAAAGTCCCTGATGGCTACTCGTCAAACATATCTCGTTATGTACATCTAGAGGAAAGAACTATTTGGGGTCTTAAGAGCCATGATAGTCATATTTTGCTCCAACAACTACTCCCTTTAGCTGTTCGAAAAGTATTGCCTACTTCTGTTATAAAAGCCATCATTGAGTTGGCAAATTTCTTTAGGCAATTATCCTCAAAGGTGAATACACTTGCTGATCTCAAAAAGATACAAGATCGGATGGTTGTCACACTATGCGCTCTCGAGAAAATATTCCCACCAACTTTCTTTGATGTTATGGAGCACTTGCAGGTGCATTTAGCCGAGGAGGCCTTGCTAGCAGGCCCAATACAATTTTGTTCGATGTATTCGGTAGAGAGGTACATCCATATTAAATTTATTTTGAAAAAAGTTAAATTCCTTTTTACATCTGGTTTAGCATAAGTAAATGTTTTTGTAGGTTTCTACTTACATTAAAATTATATGTTCGAAATCGAGCCCACCCCGAGGCCTCCATAGCTAAGGCAATTGTGGCTGAAGAATGCATGACTTTTTGTACACAATATTTGGATGGCATTGAGACAAAGTCCAATTGTCATAGAAGAAATGATGATGAAGGTGACGAGGAGCGATTGGCTAACAAACCTGATGCGTGTGTTGATTCGGATCAATGAGTTGAACTTGTTCATACGTGGAGTTCAAAAAAGGCTAAGGTATATTTCAAATTAATCTCAGTCTATTATCGTGAATGTCTTATATGTTTCAAATTAATACTAATACTATCTTCTTTTTTTCAGGAAGTATCTCAAATAGACCAAGTGAATCGATCAAAGCAAGAGTGTCTTAATAGGACTGGAAAAAAGTCGCATAGTCAACTCCGAAAAGAGGTTTGTCATCGTTCAATTTAGTTCTCAGTTGTCAATTAATGCTTCTTTTTGTATCGTATATAAATATATTTTTTGTCAAATGATTCTATTATAAATGGAGAGATACGAAGCAGGTGACACCACTGTTGGAACCCTTAGAGAACCGTCTAGAAAGTTTGACTATTATGTACTCTATCCAAACAAAGCTCCTCAGCCTAACCCACCTCCTCCACCATGCAAACCCCAGCTTCCCCCTTCACTTCCTCCATATTACCAAAAGGACCTTTCCATAATCCATAAAATCCCTTTGCTCCATCCACTACCAGACACTTGTCATATGATTTCTCAAAATCCTTGCCTTGACCCAAAATCGCAAGAATACCAAGATGAGTTTCCTCCACTAACCTCCTTTGAATTTCCTCATCAAAGAACCAAGCATGAATGGAAAATCCAAAATCCTACTTCAATTGGTGCATCAGGAAATACAAAGCTGATTAGCCCAGCCGAAGCAACTCTAAATTGGCAAAGTGAGAATACAGTCGCTCAGAACAAGGTTTTGAATCACCTTATCTCTCGGCAAACCAGGTTTGTGAGAACCCAAGAAATCCTTTCATCAAGGATCAAGAACTTAGAAGGAATGATCGGAGAAATTTGCCAGAGAATCCAGATTCTACACCAAGAACTACTGCAGATCATCCATACTTCCCCAGCATCCCATGCCTCTGCTCTTTCCCAGAAGGAAGCAAAAATGAAGTTTCTCAAAACTCAACTTCAAGATCTTTAGCGGAAACACAAGAAATAAAGGGTATCAACCCTACTTGATGATCCTTGGAGACTACCCACAACCCCTTTTGTCAGGCCAGCATATGATCCACAGCCAATACCAGCTTATTCCCTGACAGAATCATCTCCCTCTCTTTCCCTTTGGGCCTCAGTGCCTTTGCCTGTTACAAAGCCAAAATCAACTCCCATTGATCCATCATCCTCTACAACCTTTGCAGCCCAGTCTACCCCATATGGCCTTCCAGATACCCATACTTCGCCAGAAGACCCAAGTATCCTCCCAATAGAAAAAATGAACCCGGTTTCATTATTTCTACGATCCCTAACCCAAGTTATATCCATTCCAACATCCAGTTCAGCCTCAACCTTCATCGGACCAATCATTGATGATGGCCCAGACACCCTTGATGTCTTTGAACACTTGTTCATGGCAGAACCAGAACAAACCTTCCAAGGAGAAATGAAACTCGTTGATTCAGATCTAGATGAATCCACAAGCCAAAATCTACCACAGAATAACCCGACATCCAAGTCTATTCCTCGACCCGACATGAAACAACAATTTACCTTCGATGATATCTCACCCTCCAAAATGGAGAGAAAGAAGTGTTGAAATGCTGACATGGTGTTCTGCTGAACTCCAGTACTATTCCATAGACATGGTTATCAAGAGATTTTTTGCCCGACTTCAAGGTCGCCTTCGGGTTTGGTACCTTAGCCTCAGAGAATACCGACAACTGCAAATCCAACAAAGCCCCTCACCTGAGGAATTCATGAATATCATCTATTCTGAATTCATTGGAAATCCAATTGAACATACGATCCATTCAAGAGAAGAATTTTTGAAGATGAAGTGTTGTTCATTCCAAAAGAAGGATCTTGAGAAACATTACAATCGCATGTCTCAGCGATTCTATTGCCTCCATGGCATTGATGATATTAATCTCAAATAGGTCTTTCTCAACTCTTTTCCGGAGTCCCTTGGGAATGAAGCCTACAGAGCGTTAGAAGCAAAAAATGCAACGGTGGCACAGACCTCTCTTGGTGGTCTTTACCAATTGATACTCAACGCTGTAGATAAGCTGTGCAACCAAAAGAAATTCCTTGTCGAGTTTGAAAGAACTGGCAAGCATCTTGGTTCAGCATGTGATGATAAGTATCTTTAGATCAAATGCAAAGATAATTCAAGCTGTAGCTGCAGCCATACAAAGAAGAAGGTACATTCAAAGAAGATCTCTGGATCAAGCTTCTTTGAGAAGTTTTCCTGGAAAAATCCAAAGGCCAAAAAGAAGTGGAAGTTCATATGGAAGAAACCCCAACGTGGCAGAACGTCTAATAGATGTTATATCTCTCAGAAGAAAGGACATTTTGCGAAGGATTGTCCAGACAAGAAGAAATCCCAAGCATTAATCCAGACTCTCAACCAGATCGAGCCAGTTGATCTTTCCGACCTTGAGTCCCTATACTCACTTGATGACGAGCCCAGTGATTCTGCCATTTGCACAATTGCCTATCTTGACTCTTCATCAGACGAAAGTTCTGATTCAGACTCATCCTATGGCCACCCAGATCTACAATTTCTCATGGTAAATCCTCTTCCTCATATTCCCCATATCCTCCCAATCCGAGAAAATCAGCCTGTCCCATTAGCCAAGATACATATTCTCACCTCCACATATGCTAATCCCATCCAGGTAGTCACTTTCTTTGATACAGGATCTTCAGTTTCCTTACTGAATCCTAAAATCCTTCCTCCAAGTTTCTGGAAACCACATCGCCAAACATTTCTCGCAGCCAATCGAGAAACATTCTTAATAGACAAAATCAGTGTCCTAGTCCACATTCGTCTCTTTCCCAAGTGTGTCATAAAGCATAAGTTACTTGGTTCATGTTCTCATGGGAAAGACCTCCTCATTGGTTTTGATATCCTTCATAAGTTACCCAACTTAAGATGGACACAAAACGGTCTCTGTTACAAAAGCTTTCTAAACCCTTGGAGCCCAGTTTCACACCTGTTCATGGCAGCCACCAATTCCATTGAGTCACTAAAACACTAGCTTATCCAAACCTCATTCGCCTCTTCCCATACTGAGTTCCTCTCCAAACACTCATCACCTTTGTGGCTAAACCCTTCTTTCTTTGTCTCCCTGCCCTTCAAGCAAAATGAATATGTGAACCCTACAAAGGCTAGCCATCCTGGTATGAACCCAGACCATTACCAACTTGCCCTTCAAGAGTGCACTGATCTTATTGGCCAAGGTGTTATCGAGCCCACTCAATCTCCATGGGCATGTGAAGCATTTTATGTCAACAAGCGAAGTGAACAAGTTTGAGGAAAACTAAGATTGGTTATTAATTATCAGCCATTAAATCATTTTTTAGCAGATGATAAATTTCCTCTTTCACAGAAGAAATCCTTGTTCCAGTCACTCTCAGATGCAAAGGTTCTCTCTAAGTTTGATCTCAAGTCAGGTTTTTGGCAACTAGGAATCACTCCTGAAGACAGACCAAAGACAGCCTTCTGCATACCTGATCATCACTACCAATGGAAAGTCATGTCGTTTGGTTTAAAAAATGCACCCTCTACTTTTCAAAAGGCAATGGTAACCATTTTTGAACCTATACTTTCTAATTCTATGGTTTATATTGATGATATCCTGTTGTTCTCTGCTGATGAAAAGTCTCACATAGACTTACTCTCTAAGTTCCTTTCACTGGTCACAAAGTACGGGATAATGCTGTCAGAAAAGAAGATGGAGATCGGTGTGTCATCTATCAATTTCCTTGGCATGAATATATCCGACGGCAAGTATCAGCTTCAGCCCCACATAGCTCAAGAACTGCACAGATTCCCAGATGAGTTATCTTCTCCAAAAGCAGTTCAACAGTTCCTTGGACTAATCAACTATATGGCTGATTTCTTACCCAAGTTATCAAGTCATACAATATGGTTGTTCCCCATGCTCAAAAAGGATCCTCCCCCTTAGACAATAAAATAAATGGAAGCAGTCAAGGCGATCAAAAAGCTGACTGATGGGATGCCCCCTTTAAAGATTCCCACTTCATCAAAAAAGAGAATACTGCAGACCGATACTAGTGATGATTACTGGGCATCAGTGTTATTTATCCAAGACAAAGACAAAAGATCAATCTGTGGCTACAAGAGTGGCACGTTCAAACAGTCAGAACAGCACTACCACTCCACTTTCAAAGAAATTCTTGCAGTCAAAAGAGGAATAGAAAAGTTCCAATTCCATCTAATCGGGCATGAATTCCAAGTTCAGATGGACATGTCCTCCTTTCCACACATGCTAGAATTCAAAAGAAGAGCACTTCCTCAGCCACAGCTCTTACGATGGGCCAATTGGTTTTTCTAGTGGAAATTTACTGTGAAGCACATCAAAGGTACGACAAATGTCCTTCCTGATTTCCTTTTAAGGCCTAGTGACCATAAAAGGAAATGCACTCCTGCCCCAGTTTCCCAGATAAACCATTCCATCCTTCCAATGGTGTTTACCATCGATAAAGCCTCTTCCTCTTCTAACCCAAGTACTTCTTCCCCAAAAGCCCCCGAAATATTCCCTGTCCTTCACCTTCCTGAAGAAGTCACCGAAGTTATTGCAGATATGACTTTCAGTCAAAGAGCCATCCCAAACCACCAAGCCCTTTTCACTATCATCCTTCAAAAGTTTGGAATCATCATGGACAACTACAAGTTCCATCCGGATTATCCTTTCCTAAACATTTTCAGGATATATGACTTGTTTAACCTCCCAAAAGAAGCACTCTGTACTTATTCGAATCGTATACTATAGCTGTCACTTTCAACACAGTCAGACTCCAGTCATACATCCTCCAATGCCACTTTGATCGGACGCCTCACAATTCCCGCAATCTGTTCAAACTCCTCGAGTGGTTCCTCCCTTCTCACCAATGGATGCAAATGCTCACCACCCCGAAACGTAAAGATCATATGGTGATTATATTCCGAAGACCATGCTCATTCCTTACACTAGCCCAACAATCAAGGAGAATTGTTTATTTATCATGCTCCGACCGCCTTCATCCACGAATGGTATAATATTGATAGGAATGATCTCCAGTTCTCCATGAAATATCATGATATCCATATAGGTATGAGAGAAGAGATGGCAAGAGCAAATATGATTGATCTAGCCTCATTTCCAGCAAAAATATTATTCAGAACAGAAGTTTGGCCGAAAGATCACCCTGTAGCCGCAAAATGGATTAAAGCGCTAGCAGATTAGAATGAATCACATCTCACCAAGCAGCTGACACCAAATGGTACTGCATACCAGTATAATAGTAATGAAAGTGATAATGAAGGATACTACTTTGATCCGTATGAAGATGATCCATCTCATCCTAATTCTAGATGGAAGTAAAATCATAATTAATGATATGCACTATACATCATGATGATGTCATTACCCGAATGATGCAAGCGCTTATGTCATATTTTTATGAAGTAAGCACTTAGGTCATTTCCTTAAGAGGGCTGGTTTCCTTTTCTTAGTGGAGATTTCTTTTGATTTCTTTTTAAAGCATTATGTGTGGTTGTAATATAAAGAATAGATAGTGCAAAATAAAGATAAGTTAGTGCTTATCTTCATGTAAAAAAGTGTGTTGTTTGTATCCCCCCTATGTACTATAAATAGGGGTTAAGGTTTTCAGTTGTAAGCATCCTTTGAAGAAATATAAACTTACTTTCTTATATATCTCTTCCTTCTCTCTAAAGTTCTCTCTCTAGTTCTTCATCAGTTCTTGTTTGTTCATAAATGTTCTTGAGTCTTCTTAGTTCTTAGATATACTTAGTATATAGGCTGGAAATCATTACCTTCCCCGGCAATCACTTCGAATGAAGTGAGGGATAACCTTGGTAACAACGCCACGTACTGGTAATATCTGAGTTCATGTTTGTTCATGAGTCTTACTTAGTTTGTTTATAAGTCTTACATAGTTTTTTAATAAGTCTTGTTGTTCTTATAGGTCTTCTATAGATCTACCATACACCTTCCCCCATCTTTGGGTCTTGTTTTAATGTTCTTATAGGTCTTATATAGATCTACCATACACCTCCTTCCATCTGAGAGAAGACGAGGGATTACCCACTGATCGAGTAAGCATGTTTATAGCTACGCGCATCGACAAAGATGGTCAGTTGCAGACCAAACCACCTCTCGTATGATCGTAAGTTAAAGTTTCAACCTTTTCTGTTTCAGTTTTATTTTTACCTAGTATTGTTCTTGTATAGAATACTTTTTCCATTTCTAACTTCATTTTCATAATATTAATTAAAGTTAAAACAATTATATTGAACAAGTTGTTTTTTTGTTATAGTTAACGCTCAATGATGCAATTGAAGAACTACAAGAGGAGGATCAAAACTCTCCAAGCAAGCGAGAACAAATATTCACAACTCTTGTAGGAAATGATGGCCATGGGAGAGTGCATTGTATGGGACAAGGTCTTACCAAATCTAGGGTGTTTGGTAAAGCCTCAACATCTCAAAGTGTTTCTGCAGTCCGTGCTGAACTTGAGGAGAAGATGTCATCCATGTAAGATGATTTTGCAAGGCGTCAAGAGGAATTTTCAAAGCAAATTGAGGCTAAAAAAAACTAATAGAACCTTTGCAACGTAATTATATGCAACAACATGGAAATGGCAGTAATGGGCAGTGGTATGTTTTCTCAATCCTATAAATCTAATATCACTAGTTGTTGACTCATAGTTCATTTGTCTAATTTAATTAGAATTCTTGTTGAATTGGGCCATGCTACAATGGAACCTGCCATATCAAGTTTGAACCACTAAAGTTGAATCTCTTGCATTATTGGTTCAAGTTCAAATCTTGTGGGTATTTTCTTATGGGAAGAAAATATGCTTCTTGAAAATACCTTATTTTTGTCATTAGTTTGGAGTTTGATATTAGATACTCCTAGCATAGTTCAGTAGGCTTACTTTTATATCTATTATTGTTTTTTTCTTGCACACTAGAAATTTGCACTCATTGCCATCTCATTACAATGTCATTGACTGTCATATTAGAGCTAGTATGTAGTTGTTTAGCATCTTTCTGACATTTTCCTTTAACTATACCTTCTTTATGAGCAGATATGGTGGAGGCATGAGTTCAGCCAAGGCCGCTTTGGAGAGTGATACAAAGGTAACATGTTCTTAGATTATACTCCCTCCGTCCCAATTTAAATGTTGCATCTTGTTATTTCATAAGTATTGATCTGAGGTAATTCATCTAACAGAGGAGGTGGGAAATGCTGCGGCTTTTCTGGCATCACCATTGGCTTCAGCAATAACTAGAACAGTCTTGTAATTTATAAAACATAAGTACAATCTTTGTGTTATTGGTTAGATTTTCTAGCATGAGACATGGATGGACCTACTGGTGCTCAATGCTATTACATGTATTTTATATGTAGTGTATTTAGTATTTGACAATTGCAAATGGGATGTCCCTTATTTAGGAGGTTGAAGCGCAACCACGTTTGATGTTTGACCCCCCCCCCAAAGAATAGGGAAATTATATTGGCCCTGTTTTGGATTCCTGCTGATTTTCCAGCTTATGTTCTATGTTGTTCCTGTTGGTGTATGTTTTGGGGAAAATTAATAATACAGTAGTGCACTGGGAAGAAAAGTTAAGTTATTTACGGCGGCTACTCTATATCCGCTATAAATAGTCTAGTTATTTACGACGGCTACTCATATTCGCCGTAAATAAGATCAATGGACTACTCGTCCCCAAAGGGGGACGAGGGAATCAGAGAGAGTCAAAATGGGGATGATTCGTGCTGTGTTGGACGACTCGTCTCTTATATACGGCGGCCTCAAGACCCGCTGTAATTATATTTCATTATATACGGCGACAACCTATTCACCGTATTTAAAACTTCCTCAAATACGGCTGTAATACATACGACATATTTGTTCTTCATTATATACGGAAGTACATCATTCGCTGTATTTGCCCTTGATTATATACGACGGCTGTATTTTCGCCGTAAATACTATATACCGCAGTATATCCGCCGTAAATACTATATACGTCGCAACTTTATACACCGCCAAATAAACCGCCGAGCCGCCGCCGTAAATACTATTTACGGCGGCCCCGGTCACTATATACTACGGCGTATTTTAATCGCCGTAAATAGTGTATTATCATATAGTGGCTTCTAAGAAGTGGGGGAGAAGCAAGGTAATCCTTGAGTTGTTAAAAGGACGACGAGCATTTGGCCGTCCACTCGAAGGCTTTCGTCCCCCTTAGTGTCTTGAAGAAGGGGAGAGATCTCTCAGCCGACTTAGCTATGAAGCGAACTAGGGCCGCTACTCGACCATTCAGGCGTTGCACCTTCTTGATGCAAGTGGGCTCCTACATTTTGACCAAGGCCTTAATCTTGTCTGGGTTGGCCTCAATGCCCCTCTGTGACACCATGAAACCCAAAAACTTCCTGGCGGCTACCTCAAACACACATTTGCTCATGTTCAACTTCATGTCATTTGCTCGTAAGTTGGCGAACGTTTCCTTTAGGTCGGCTACATGACTTCCTGACTTGGTTTTGATAACCATGTTGTCGATTTAAGCCTCCATGTTTTGGCCAATTTGACTAGTAAAGACTTTGTTTAACATTCTTTGGTAGGTGGCCCCAGCATTCTTCAGCCCGAATGGCATCTTCGTATTGAAATATACTCCACCCACTGCCTGAAAGGCCATTTTCTCAATATCCTTTTCATACATCTTGATTTGGTAGTAACCTAAGTAGGCATCCATAAAACTCAACGTGGCATGACCAATAATGGAGTCGCCCATCTTGTCTATGTAGTTGTCCTTTGGGCTTTCTACGTTCAAGTCTGTGATGTCGACACACATTCTCCACTTTTCATTGGCCTTCTTTACCATCACTACTTTTGCCAAGTAAGTGATGTATGATGCCTCTTTAATTATGCCCGTACTGAGTAACTTGTCAACCTCTTGCTTGATGGCGACCTCCTTATCGCAGGCAAAAATTCTCAACTTCTCGCTTTTGAATTTTATGGTGGGGTTAACCTCAAGCTTATGCACAGTGACCTCTTCTTTGATTCCCTTTATCTCTTCGACTTTCCAAATGAAAACATCTAAACTCTCTTTTAACAAGGTGACTATTTTGGCCCTTTATTCGGGTGACAACTGTCGGCCTATCTTGATTCTTTGCTCGAGGTAGGCCGTATTGGTTTCCACTTCCTCTGGCTCGTTTACTGGTTCTAACTCTGGGCCATCCCTAAATTGTTGGGTTTCGATTATGATTTCCCTAACTCTTCTTCTTTCTCTTCACCAAGGCGTGGGGCTTCTACCTCAATCACGCTATCCAACTCAGTAGCCATCTCGTTAGCATTGACGGCCCCTGAGTTTTGGTCGGGTGAGAGACATAGGCTTCCAATGATGACTTGGTCGACCAAAACTGTATCAGTTGCGCCTTCTTGGTTGCTTGAGGGACGTGTCGCCTCTACCATGAGTTGGTCATGTGAGGGATAGTTTGCCTCATGCTGCACTACTTCCATTTCCTTATCCACACATTTGATGGTTTCTAACCTCGAAGTCATAGTTACTGACTTAGAGAATTTCCAGCTCGCCTCAGGTGTCTCTACCTCGAGCTCCCTCTTCTTCTTGTCCCTTAGAACATGATCAAGATACTACCTCACTGTTCCAATACACATCCAACACCAAGGGGGTGGGAACTTAACCCTTTGATGAGGGATTGAGGCGATAATTCCTAAAGCGACCTGTACAAGAATTCCCAAGATAGCATGGTAATCACTTATTACATCAATAACCACAAAATTTACCTTAGCCATGGTCCTCAAAGGGTGTTTCCCGACATCCACCTTGATCTCGATATAACCCTTGGCATCGACTCTGTGGTTGGTGAAGCCTTCCAGTCGACTGGAGTAAGGCGACAATCTAATATCTGTGAGGACCATTTCTTGAAAAGTTTTGTAGAATATCCTTCCATGCTCCCGTGTCAACCAATATCCTGCTGGATGTGCAGTTGTCAATAAGCCCTGAGATTATCAAACTTTGTTCTCTTGCTGCCATGCTGGTGGCCAGTTCGTAAGGGTAGAAGTTGATAACTTCCTCTTGCACACAACTCTTTGGTGGTACATATGGAGCCTTGTTCAACTGAAAAATCTTATGTTTAAGGGACGTGTTGCTTGTTTTCTCAACGATTACTCCCAGCGTCAGCCTAGGCTGCCTTGGCTCAGGTGGCCCCCTAGCAGGTCGATCTCCAGCCGGGGGATGATCTCCTTTCACAAACCTATCCAGCCGCCCTTCATTAACCCATTTCTGGTTAATTCTCTTCAAACTCATACGCCCTCTCAAATAAGCCCTTCCTCGTGGTCGCTCGCCTGACCTACAACTCAAATCTAAGTCGAGCGAGAACACTCAATTTCTAAAGAAATTAATGACTTCTCTATTCGTCAAGTCTTCTTCGATCTGGTCGACCAACTCCTTGAATCTTGTAAAGTAGCTCATATTACTTTCTGTCTTCCCTTGAGCTATGTTGTTAATGTCGGTGACCATTTTCTTGTGTGCTCCAGCAGTTGAGAACCTTTCCAAGAACTTACATCCTATCTATCTCCAAGTATTGATGTAGCCCGTAGAAAACCCATGAAACCAAGCTAGGGCGGCATCAGTAACTTGCTCGTCAATGCCTTGTAGAGAACGTCATCCTTTGAGGAGACCAACACATTGACGCCTCAAAATGTTGCATATGATTCAAGGCATTGGTCATCCTGAAATACTTTTCTAGGACAGGCAATTTGAAACCAGGCTCAGGGGGACCCTCATCCAGCATCCATTGGGCAGGTGGTCGAAGAGTGCGATCGTTTCGTTTGACCCTGTCATTGGTTACCTGGCGATCTACCTCCATGTCTTCGAGCCTCATTTTGAGGTTCAATATATAGCTCCCTACCGTCCAAATCAGACTTTTCATCCTTGTGATGGGAAATGGAGTTTGACTTCTGTCTCTCCTCCCTTTGATGCATCCTCCTAGAGGGTGTCTGCTCCCTTTCAACCCTGGGAGTGATCCTTTATCTCCTATCTCCTCTTGGAGGCGAGCGACCTCCTACTTAGGGGACACCTCTAGCTCATGGAGGCGACCTGCCTCTGGCTCTGTCGGCCTCTAGCTGTCTCTTCTGTACCGAGTCAACTTCATGTTCCCAGTTGTTATTGAGCATATCCCTTAGGTCACCCATGAGAGCACCCGATTTAGACACCGGGCTAGGTATTTCATTCCTCCCTTCACCTTCAGATGGCCTAGCACCCAATTCCTAAGTCGGTGAGAATTCTGTGATGGAGCTACCAGGTGTAATCAATGGTCGTCTTTTCTAGGAGACTCCGACAGCTCAAGCAACTCATCGTGAACTTCCAACACGCTCTGCATCACTTTTTCCCTCTCCATGAGTATGTCTCTCCTACTAGGGTGAGGAGCTGAGGGACCTGCTAGGTCACCTACAGTTGTTCGACCCATTTGGTGTTTCTTATATTGTTGACCACCTCCTTGGATGGCCATGGGCCTCTTTTCTCTCCTTATGTCTTGGATCCCTACTCTGTCTGCCACGCTATTAGAATGGGTAGGTATCCTAAGATAATTCCTTGGGGGAGGATAAAGAAGGTTGGTCGTGCAGTTTCTAGCGCCAGCATCCATGCCTGGGTTGTTCCCGCCGACGTTCTCATTGATAGATTGCTTGAGTCAGTAGCTGTGTGCCCGTCAGATACCATGTTAATAAAGTGGTAGGATTTCAAGGTCTAGTGTTCTCGTTTCCCGGCAATGAAACCAAACTAATGATGCAGGAATCATCCAGATCAGGCTTAGTCCAGTAATAGGTTGTGATCCAAATACTAGGACCTGAAACCATGAACAAACGACTTGTCGGGATGGTCTCCGGCTAACACCCTCCAGCTTGATGATGAGATGTGGTATTATGAGTTCGTATAAAACTGTATTGAAATAACGTAATCTTAAAATAGCTAAGATGACGTTACCTTTTTCTGTTGGATATGGAGTAATATTTATAGTGTTGTTATGGGATATTTATGAATCCCATAAATCATGGAGATAACGCTAGTGTAACTGTCTCCGAGAATGTAGGAGATGGTTACTAATAACGACGTGGGTTTACACATGTGTTTCTTGATCGAGGTTGCCTGGTTTACCGAGTTCGACCTTAATTCATTTCTTGGTTAGGCAGAGATTGTATAAGCAGTAGATCGTATGTAGGACGAAGCTAGGTCGGGACCAAAGAAGATCGGACAATAAGCTTGGTCGAATGTTCTAGCTTATTGAGCTCGTTTGGTTATGACAGCTTGGTGAGCTCTCTACACTTGATGGGCCTTTGGGCTAGCTTGGACACAAGGTCAGCCCGTGGGCTGACCCTTCACTTTTATTCCATTCAACAGTTATGTGATTTCACAATTATAATAAATTAATTTTCCCTCAAAATTTTAAAATGCAATATCTTAAAATCTAGAATTCGAAAAAATAATCTGATACCGCCTTATTAATCGTATCGTTAAAATGAATCAAACAATTAAGTTCAATATATGATTCAATTTTTTTTTAAAAATTCATTTTTCACTTGTAAAAAATTGAAAAAATCTTTTTTCATTTCTCAACGATTTCACAGTTGTATGATTATACAGTTGTGTGATTTCACAGCTGTATGATTTCACAGTTGTGTAATTTATCATTTTTCACTTGTGAAATCATTTCTCAATTGATTTCACTATTGTATGATTAAATAGTTGTGTGATTTCACAGTTGTATGATTACACACTTGTGTAATTCACACTAGTATCATTTTTCACTTGTAAAATTATTTCTCAATTGATTTCAAAGTTGTATGATTACACAATTGTATGATTAAATAGTTGTGTATGATTTCACAATTGTATGATTACGCAGTTGCGTGTTTCACAGTTTTGTCATTTTTCACTTGTAAAATCATTTCTCAAATTGATTTTACAGTCGTATGATTAAACAATATTATGATTAAACAGTTGTGTGATTTCACAGTTGTGGTACGAAAGGAAGTATGCTTTATAAACATCACAAAAATTATAAAAAATGTGCTTTAAGGTGTTGTACCATACAACACATTAATGCAATGAAAAAAAATTTATAACCATAAAGTCAATTGTAAATTCACCCATAACTGAAAAAATACCCAATCCAAAATTCACCTCAACGCAATCAATGAAGTATCATTACATAGAAAATATAATACATATCGAGAACCTAATAAAAGTAATCCAAAACTCAAAACCCATCTATGGGAACTAAAGTTAACTTGCTTGTTGTTGTTGCTGCTGCTGCTGGGCTTGTACAGTCGTTATTATTCAGGTCATTATTGTTCTTTTTGTAATGTATAAATTTCTTTATACATTGATTTGCTTGTAAATCATGTATTGGCAGATTTTCACATATACAATTCCAATATAGATTGGTCTATTTCTTGATTTTGGATACTTGATTTGAAAGTTTATCGTGCAGCCTCAGGATATAACTTCTTCAAAGATGCAAACAAGCAAATTTGGGAAGTCTAAACGTCTATGGAAATCTCTCTTAAAGCGCACTTGGAGTGAGGAATTTGATGGTCTAGGCATTTCTCTTCTTCTTACAGCAAATCTATCAATTCAAGTACTTGATCATTCTTTCTTGAATGCATTCGAGCATGCACCAATTTTTCGTTTGTCTCAATTAATTTGGGACAACAATATGAATATTTTCGATTCAAAAATGAAGAGAAACAATATTCGGTTCTTATAGAGTCGTAACCCCTTCGCACAAATATGCCTTCCATATTTAAATTTTGTTGTCTCATATGGGCGGGGGCTATACGGTCGTTTTGATTTCAACTAAGGGACCCTAATGTAAAATATGAAATGTTGTGTTTTTATTGGTAAATTCCACTTTATATCAGAGACTTATTGGTAAAAATCTTAATATAAAAAGTAGGATAGAGTGTTGTGACTTATGAGTATAGAAAGTGGGTAGAAAAGAGAAAGATTATTGATAATATTTAGTGGATAGTTGTTATTAGTATGATTTGTGAGATTCATTGAATAAAATAATATTAATAACTTTTAATTTTGTAATTTTGAAATTTAAAATAGAATAGGATTTAAAGAAAATTTCAAATTTTAAAATGGACGAAGATAGTATATCATTCTAGTAGACTCATTTAAACCTTCGCAAAGGTGAGCCATGACTCTAGGGAAATAGGGTCTTGTAAAAATAAAGTCAACTATTCGAATTACACCCCCTTATAAATTGGAATGTTAAAGTTTAGCAAAAAAAAGTACTTTCTCCTGTTTCTAAAAAAATTATCACCGAAGAAAAGAAAAATTATTCCACACATTATCAATTTACAGTTATACGGTTAAACGGTATAAACCGAGCATTACTTATTGGATCAAATTATGGGCAAGCCCAAGGGCTCAGTCCCAAATAAAAATATGTACAACTCCTAAAAACGACAAAGGGAGTGAGTGTCCTTACATATGTTCGTCAAGACATCTTGACATAATCATATGTCGACCAAAGGGAAGAGAGAGAAGATCGACCTCCCCATGAAAAACTCCATGTCATAAGGGAGGAAGTCGTTTCCAACAAAAAACTAAAATAACAAATACATGAGCTGAGCAAAGTCTACCATATCCTTGTCTGGGTCCACAAAGAGGGGGAAGTTATTAGCTTCTCTCCAATGAGTTAGCTGGAAGTCAAGCTGCTAGAGAACAACCCTTGGTAATCAAAGGAAGAATTGATAATTGTGAATCTGAGAGACCTCTCATCGACTCGAGGACCTCGAAAGATATCTTATATTATTCGACATTCTAGGAGATGAATTTGAAAGATAGCATGCTGGTATCATACTCTGGTCGGTTGGAATGTTTCACCAATCACAAAGTTAATACCATGAGCACAGTCGACTTTTTAATTGAAATTGGTGAATACCCCTACCGAACAGAAAACATAATATTCGTGGTTATGAACCTAGAAAGTGACTACCATGCTATCATTGGCATCCCAAGTCAAGGAAAACTAGGGTGGGTTGCCTCCCTTCCTCACTAACATGTTAAGTTTCCCACCCCGGCGGGAATTGGATGCGTAAGAGGAACCCCTAAGGACATATTGGAACATGTAATATAAACATGAAAGACGGCTAGAAAGATGGATATTGACATGCCAGAATAATGCTTGACACTTTCTAAGTCTGTAGAAGTAACCAATACTAGCTCTAAGATCCACATGATAACAACAGATGTCGTGGGCGAAGAGGAGCCTATGGTGGTCGATCTGACAACGACTACCAATACCCAAGAAAGGGAGAAAGAATTGGAACTTGTGATGGACAAGGGAATAGTAATGTGGTTCAATGACACAAATGCGTTCGGATCCATCACTCGTGATGACGGTGGTGAGCAACATCTAGTCCATCCCATATCGACTAGGATCGAAACACTTGACAACTCAGATGCTATAACTTTACCCGATTTCGACACAATCTCAAAGCTCGTCGTCGGACAAAGCTTGGGGACCAGCCAAGATATATATCCAGATGACGAAACCATGAATGGGTTAATCGAAATGGAAGATCCGGACTTAAATGGAGATGATAGAAGAAGGCTTAGAAAGATCATTATTGAAACACTACAGTTCAGAGACGGGCCAAAAAATAGAGCTCGTGGACCATTTGGAGGAAAATAGAACTCAGTCCCGACTACCCAGAGCAAAGGATAAAAATTGGGGGTCAACTCTGTACAGAAGAAAGGGAGGAGATCATTCCATTGCTCAGAAATAATCTTGATATATTTGCCTATAAAGTCGAGGACATAAGAGGAATAAAAGAAGAGGTGGTCATCTACAAGCTGGAGGTCGACCCATCTGCTAAGCTTATCAAGCATACTAGAAGAATCTTTGCCAGTGACAAAGAAGATGCAATCAAAGAAGAAGTTCAGAAACTGTTGAGAGCCGGAATCATAAAGGAGGCGACCTACCCTGTCTGGCTGGTAATGTCATGATGGTCAAGAAGCACAATGGGAAGTAGCATATGTATGTGGAGTTCACCGATATTAACAAAGCCTGCTCAAAGGATAGTTACATGTTACCTATAATTGATAAGCTGGTCGACTCCATTTCTGGACATCGCACATTGGTCGATAATGCCTTGATCGGCTCCACCGTCCTCGACATCTTCTAAGCCGGCCTGAATCAAGGCATCCCTGGCTTCTTGGGGCACCACGGCCCCCACAAGATCCTAGGCCCCAGTACCCCAGCTAACCTGGCCTTCATCGGCACCTTCCCTGACCCTACCAGTCGGCTTCAACGGTAGCGCGGCAACCTCCATGCTAGATGGGATCTCTTGACGAGCAGCCCCGTTAGTACGCCACTTAGTCATGGCCGAGGACTTAGAAGCCCACCTCTTCATTTATATAAACTCATAGGGATTGAGAATCTCCTCCTCCATTTTTCTTTCCTGCTCGGGAGTAAGATCTGCAAACAAAACCAAGAGAAAATGTTTATACGAGCAAGAAATAGGTGTCAAGGACACGAAAGCTACACAAGAAAAATGAGAGAGTTACAGCAAGGAACATCTTCAGCTTTGGTGAATCTCCACTTATATAGCCGACATATATCACACTCGGTGTAGAATACCAAGTCGGGATACACGATCCAATCAGGATATCGGTTCCCCCTCACGTCGAGCACCAACGACATCAACCCATCAAGGGGACCAGACATTATGCCCGCCTGGACATAGTATCAGTAATCGACTTCAAGACTTGACCAACAGAGAGTTCCCACCTCGGCAAACCTATCCAGTCTATCCACAAGCCAACCACTCTACTCTAGCTTCCATACCTCCTCTGGCACAGAGGGCGACCTAGTAAGGGCAGAAAACTCCAATCCTTGCCTGCTCTCTACCCTTATAATATGATTATTCCATCCACAGAACTTGTTAGACATAGGGTAAATGAGTTTGAGATGTTGGGGATCACTTCTAATGACGATCACATCGTCGTTTCATTGTAGGACACTTGGAAGAATTTGTAGAAAGCCGATCGGCAAGGTTCAAAGCCTAAGCTATGGCATAAAACTATAAAGCCGGTCAAATACCTCACGACATTAGCCCCTATCATGGCCGACATAGCCTGCATGTCCTCCAAAACTCACATAAAACTATAAAGCAGGTCAAATTCCTTGACTTGCCTTCCCCTGGGCGTGCTCGTACTACCTCTCTAGGTCGCCCTCCTTTGAAACTGACTACGACTCCCATATGACGAGCACCAGCAAGTGCCCCTTCGTCAAAGGCATTCACAATCCTACCCGGCATAGAGGTCCCGACATCAGAATTGGCAGCGGAGGGATTTCTCCTTCCTCTGGTCATATTTGTACAAGAAAGCAAAGAAGAGACTGATCTACTCCGCCTCTTCACTGTCCGCGCCTATTCGTCATGTGCCATATTTTGATTTGAATTGGAAGAATTCGTGCACTCTCCAGTCCGGGTAGCGAAGGGTAGGCTCCATCTGTACCCTTGGCTCCACGTTCACACCCTCTCAAGGGGGCTACCCCAACTTATATGAGCAAAGGCTCATCTTCTAATATTGCCGCAACATCAAAGACTGCGGTCACCCTCTCATTCGAGTGCTTGCCTAAGTATGCCTCAACCGCTGTATTGAATTCTAAAGCTTCAGAGGGATCAGGATAGCTAATCGCTAAAAGCCTAAGTTGCATAATGCCCTCCGACCTGGGAAAATTCCGACCAAATTTGTTAGTGATCACGAAAATATTTTTCTAATTCCATTGATCGAATTTGTTATTAGGAGGAGAAAAGGCTTTTGGAGAATTGGCTATGGTCTTAAGGCCGAGATTGCCTTTGGTGATTTGATTTATATAGAAGGTGTACTGCCTGGCAAGAGTTGGTTCAAATCCTAGCACTCTGCTCACAACTATGAAAGATACGAGAGTACGGTCTATGTTCGGAGTGAGGTGAATAGGCAGGCGTTTATTAAAGGATAAAAAACAATAATAAAAGGGTCCAAGGGTAGCGTAATCCCATTCTCGAAGTTGGACCCAAAGAAAACGCACTCCTTATTTTTATCCCGGACATTAAAAACAATATCGGGGCGAAAGCGCTCATCCTGAATAATCTCCTGCAACCCGTGAATAGAATAAGTATTGAGTTCTATGTTGAAGGTGGTGCCCATATCAACATCTAAAGCCTTCCAGGCTACAGTCTTCTTTTTGGAGGGACAGACTATTGGCGCGGTCTCAGAGGTAGAGGCACCAATATGACTCTGCTCGCGAGAAGAGGTGGTCCCCCCATGGCCCTCCGGAAAGGCATTCATGATCTCCACTACCATGCGGGCTGTCAATAGCCATTCGGGCCCAGTGGTCTCCCTACTATCCTCAGGAGTCTTGGAGTCACTCCTCTCCTCAGACCAGGATCCAAAAGCCTCTAGTGAAGAGTTCGAAGAAAATTCATCCTCCCCCAGCTCTAACTCATCGAGGTAAACAGCCCTGTCGCCGCTGCTACCTAAGTCTATCACAGCTCTGGGCTGGACACCAATTTGGGCTATTAGTTCAACCATGACCAGAGGGGTTGCGGGCTCAACAAGAGCAAGAGGGGTCGTGGGCTCATCTGAGGCATCATGGGCCTCAGCCAGCTCATTCTCATCCAGGGGCTCAATCCTCCCACAATCAGTTCCACGACCCAATGGGTCTACACGAGGCCTCCTAACAAGTTCTTTGGCACTCTTTGTCTGATCGCAATCATGTGGGAACCGGCACAATACCCCCATCACGAAATTCCTCAACCTGTGCACGTCCCCAATAATCTGCATATCTCCATTCACATATGCTCTCCTCCTAGCCTCCCATAATCAAGGGACCCAATTTCCTCGATCGTACTTCTGAGAGAAATACCTAAAGTATTCTAGGGTTAATTTAACCCACATCCTACTGGCAATCATTTGATAAATTCCATCAGAGGTCCTATCTACGACGAAAGTGTCAGGATAATCCCATTACCCAGTTCTAAAGGATGCTCAAGGTTACCAGCCATGATAATCAATGAAAGAGAAGAGAAGAAGCAAAGAAACAATTAACAAAAGTAATTACCTGAGAAGTTTTCTCTAGGATGGAAGTTGGAAATACTTTCTCTCTCTAAGGATCAAACTGAAGGCAAGGGGTGATAAAAGGTTGTGAAGGAGGAAGGGTCTCATATTTATAGACCAAAGACGGTTCGGGTTAGCCCGTATTAATGAGTCACCCGACCAAATTTCCTCATCTAATAAACCGACAGAGTTTCAAATTTTGAATTTATGGCGGTTGACATTTATGCCGCCGTTTGAAATTCGCGAAACGTCCTGTTCGTATCTGATACGCGCTAAAGGTTAAACAACCAGGAGGCCCACTCAAACCTTATCAGAGAGGCTTCCATAAACTTCCACCAACACAAAACACGTGCACGCCACATGCCCCAAAGCAGGGAGTCTACACCAAAAAGTGACAAAACATACGACACATTTGCCCGCGACATTATTGCAGTTCGGAGACCGAGCTCCATATATGACTTCTCGCTCTGACGATGAATGATCCAACACTCGAAGTAAGTGGCTACTGATGAGCCCTGACCCTCCTGCACTGCCTAAGATCGCTTTGGTCCAAACCGAACTAAATGACATTGCACTTCTAGACCAAGTTACCATCAGTCCACGTTATACCGCAGTTTCATCCAGACTCCCGTTTCCTAACAATCTTATGGATCACGATTTCGTACAAGCTCTGATATCAGTTGGCGAACATTTCCCTACCGCGTTAAATGTAGGCTCAGCACCCATTACGCGCGTTGAGTCGACGCATCAACAAATACTCCGCCCTCGTCCAATCAATGACATCTTTTAAAGTGAAGTGCCCTTTATTGTACCTTTCAACCAGGACTCAATACGTGTCCTATGTTAAGACAAATGTTTTTAACAACCGAGATCTTACCCAACGGATCTCTCTTTCTATACTACAAATATTATTTAAAGGACATGAGCCATAATCAATCCCGACTTAATATCTAACGCCAGTCATTATGTTTTGATTTAGGTACTAAGTTCATCCTGTTAGCTTTGGAAGTATATAAAAAAGTGTAACTCTTTGTAAATGGGGAGTAAAAAGCATTCTCAGAGGTAAGGATTAATTTATTTTTAATGAAACGCACGTATCCCAAGGCAATGATAGACTGTGCAATTTTTAAATGCAGCTTGTATAATTAGGCAAAGATAATCTTCCCAATACAAATATGAACGAAACCCCAAATTAACCAAACAAGTGGTAATGAGAACCAAAATGTTTTCCCCTTTGGGTTTTAGCTTCCATTTTCTCCTTCAATTTCTTCTTTGTTTCCAGTTACTACTCCTTAAGCTTCATGCTACCGATGATTATAGTCGAGAAGACTTCCCTCCCGCTCCCAGATTTGTTTTTGGATCCTCAACTGCTGCTTATCAGGTTTTTTTCTCCCTCCAATTCGTTAATACTACCAGTGATTGTATTAAATTTTAATTCTTGCTCACAAGATCTTGATGATTTCGAAGTTTGGGCGTGTTTAATTATTTGTTATGGAGTTTGAATTTGATGCCACCATTGTACATTCTTGGGTGGAAGATGAAGTTAACTAAGTTGTTAACATTGAAATTACTTGGTTACATTCATTAATTTGTGTGCTCAATTTGTGAAATTACTTGTTAGAAAAATAAATACAATGATAAAAGTAAAACAAGTAATAGGGATGTTGCGGGAGCCGTGTTTTTTTAATGAATTGTTTGTCGATAGCATATTTTCAACATAAACTAGATAAGCTGTCTAGGAATGCAAAGAGTATGTGTGGTAAAAGTAAATACTCCCTCCGTCCCTAAAAGATTGTCCTGTTGTACATTTTGCAATTATTAAGGAAGAGCTTCACCTTCTTGTACTTTAGTAGATTTGCATTAACATTCATGCCTAAGTTTAGAAATGAGATATACTTTTTGGGACCAAAATGGCAAATGGGAAAATCTTTCATGGACTGAGGGAGTACTATTGAAGACTTTATAATATTCACATTGTTTCCATCATTAGAAGTACTCTCTCTCTCCGGAATGAATAAATGTATCAATTAAGGCCCCGCAAAAATGTTTTTCGGTAAATGTTTCGCCATTTTTCGGTGTTTGGTAACCATTGAAAAATAAACTCAACGGAAAAGATTTTCCCTATGTATATTTACACAGTCTGTACCACTTTCACCTCATTTAAAATTTCAAACTAAGTTTAGTAACGTAACATAATGTGACATTTCACTACCGTGATTTTTAATATGCTTTTATTTTCAGCTCTTATTGGCGCTTTGAGTAACGTTAACCGTTCACTATATTGCAATTTAATTCCACTATTCATCTGCAATTTAAATTATTTGGGGGTGTGTATGTTTAAAGGTTGAGGGTGCTGCATTCGAAGATGGAAGGACTCCTAGCATTTGGGACATCACTGCTCATGCCGGTGATTATTCATTTTTACAATTACTCAATATTACTATGTTTGTCTCGTAAGAAAATCACTTAATTTTATGAAAGATTTTATTTATTTTCAATGGATTTCATTAAAAATTCATGAATATTGCGTATTCTTTTCGAATCTAGAAAGGCTTTACTTCGTTTTTTTTTTTTTCTATCACGGCTTTCTTATACCCCTAGCCTGGTTTAAATTTCTTAGTTTAACTTTTCACGCTTATTAAGAAACCAAGACTAAAAATGAATCAAACAATAGTAGCGGATCGGGATTCAAGACATAATTGTCCAAAATAATATTAATAAAGCAATGGGTGAAAAGTAGCAGTAGGTAAGTAGTAATTTTTTTTTTTTTTGTAATATAAGTTCTTTTACGAGGACAAAATTGTCCAAAACACCGAAGTAATACTTTGTCATTTATGGAATAAAGCAACTAAAAACCTTACAACAACAACAACAAAACAAAAAGCATTAAGTGCAAAAATAATTTGGGGCTCCGCTAACATAAATCCCCGTGTCATCATGAAAGAAGAAAAAAAAAGAAACTTAAACCGGAACAAATAAATAAGGAAAGTAAAAATCTTAAAACCAAGACTAGAGAGAGTAACTATTTTAGTAATTGGAACTTTATTATAACATAACAAAGTAATGCCGAATAAGGCTAGTAGATTTAATGACCGAACGATAATGACAAGTTAATCAATTTCGAAAGCTTCAAGCTTTTCTTTTCTTTATTCAATCATCAAAAACCGCTTAATACAAAAACCCTAAACTATTATTTATATTTCTAATAAGAAGAAGATTCTAGAAATCCTAAATAAATAAAATCCTGAATTTAATAATTCACTAAAGCCTTAAAACCCATAAAACAATTCAAGCCCACCTGCTCTACATCGCCTTTCCCTTCCAGTGCCGTTTCCCGACTTGGCCGGGGCTTCCCGACCGGTGCCCTGTGCGCCCGCCTCTGGGCCGAAGTGTGAGGCACAGCGCGCTCTCTTCCAGCTGGGCTCGCCCTTGCTTCCGCCACGTTTCCTTCACAAGCTCTCGTTCTCTTCCCCGTTGCCGCCTCGTTCGTGTTACCAACCCGCATCATCCTCCCTCCTTAGAAAAGACTCGCCCTCGAGAATCAATATCCTCGATATGAACACCACGATACCTCGAAAATCCGAACTCCATCCGCAAAAGTGAATTCGACGCCCTCGACGAACATTAAACTTCATTGCCCTCAAGGACAAAGCATCCATCCAATCGTGCCCCAACGCATTGATACAAAAACTCAATAATCAATTTCCGAATGATATATCGAACAAAAGAACGGGAAACATACGTGTCAAATCTGGGATCTCGCGTACTCCAAGATCAACGGTAACCGTCTTCAAACTTCCACACCAAGGTTGCCCTCATTATCAAATACTTTCCCTTCTGCCTCCTTATCTCGACTCAGCCAGATAATTTATTTGCCTTCAACAGGATCGGCCAGCCCTCACTGGCTAAACGCCACCATGACACATATCAAACGTAGGCGGCTCGACCAATCAACAAGATCTTC
>JAFEMH010007019.1:0-104956 GCA_022495995.1 Adenophora triphylla var. japonica
TCAATGGCAATTCAAGAAGGAGCCCAACACCTCCCGGCACGAATATCAAGGCACAAGACGCCTCCCAGCGCTCAGCGGCAGCTCGGCGGCTGTACCTCGAAAAGGGTCGAAGTCATCTTCTCGGCGGAAAGGGCCCCTACAAGGTCATGCATCCCCAGCAATTCAAGCACCGGCGGTCGGTGTAAGCGGAACCTAGCCCACTTCAGCGGCAGCGCAAGCCGCTGTAAGTGCTCCAATTTGAGCTTGTTAGCATTTTCGTTAGAAAATTAACGAAAGTTATAACATTTCTAACAATTCCTAACATTCCTAACATTTCTAACCAAGTAAGGGTAGATTAGGGATCGCCAAAAAAGATAAACCAAGAAAAGGAATCAAAAAAGCAAAAGAAATAAGAAAAACCCTAAATAGAAATGCATTTTGGAACAAAAAGCTGGTGATTAATTTGAATTTTGAAAAGATTATTCTTCTGTCCAAAGCACTGAAGCTGTAATTAATGAACGATGCACGCGACCAACCTTGTCCGCGCGGATATGTTTGACTCTCACGGGGGTTATAAATTGAACCCTCCTCTCTCGGTTTACACAACACATTTTTGATCACGGCAACGAAGTTACGCGAAATATAGAGAGAAAACGGTGGGAATCTCTAGATTGCCACTATTTTCTCTTGAATCTTTCCCAATCTCACTCCAAACACAAATACAAACACCAAACCTTGATACTCCTCAAGCCAAACACCAAATCTTGATACTCCTCAAGTCAAATTCCAAGCCTAGGAAGATAGGGTGTCACCCGTTGGTAAAGCCCTCCTTCTCAAAACCCTAAAATCCTCTTTTAACTTCTTGTTCATCTTGTTCTTCTTACTTGGATCTACTTGATGTCTTGTTTAACTTGAGCTTTGACCTAAGATGGTCATCTTGAAGTTCATCTTCATGAATGACCATCTCAAATGGTCTACATTTTAAATCTCTAAATTGATTTTTCTCTTTAATTTCATCTTTACAAAGATCCCCTCTCCCTTAGCAAAGGACATGTTTAAACCCTATAAATTCCCCAAGGATGACTTGAATATGATAACCACTTAATAAAAAGTAGTGGTATCAAGTCTAGGGATGAAAATGGGGTGAACATAGATGCAAATCCCCCAAAAATCACATTTTCCCTCAAGAACATCTTGCTGTCCAGTAGCATTGTTCTGAGACCTCAGTCCATTTTCTTATTTTTTGGACCCAGTAAAACTTGGAATTGGATGTTGACTACAAAACACTTTTTGTAGCCAACATCCAGATATTTCCAGACATATTTTTATTTTATTTTTTGAGTAAGTAAAACTCCTTTTTTCAATTTTTCTTTTAGAGGCCAGTTCATCAGCTTCTGGAAATCCAGATTTCACATCTGAGATTTCCAGAAGGTTTTGACCCCTCAAATTACTTCCAAAATGGAAAGTTTCTTTGCAGAAACCCTATTTAGGGTGTTTTAAGCAACTTTCATTCTCGGACTTTCCCCAGATTCTGAGGTTTTGAAGCCTTTAAGTCCATTTCAAAGTCAAGGGTCAACTGCCTTCTTTCATTCTGGCAGAATTGCTTTTCAAATCCAAAAATCTTTTGAGTTACAAATCTCAACCCAAAAATCACCCAAAAAATCATGGGATCAGTTTAAAGCCTTAAAAAGAGTTCCCAATTTTTACTTACCTCAGTTTCAACTTATTTTGGCCAAAAAACACTCACTCACACACACACACACAACAAAGGATTTTGAATGTTTGGAAGACTCGTTTTACGAGGCGCTCCGGGTGCACACTAACGTCCTTCCCGGCGCGTAACATGACCTCCGAACCCAAATTTCTGATCTCGGGCATTTTTCAAAGTTTTGGCCCTCAAAACAAAAATGGCGTGGCGACTCCGTTTGATTTTCAAAAAAAATCGGGTACATCACAGTGGCGACTCTGCTGGGGACGAATAGGCTTTTCTAAAAAAAAATGATATTTGGTATATTGGTGGAAACCATTAAACTTCCCGTTATCGCCTCCTAACACGAGTCGGGGATAAATTGTGGTCTAACAATCCCACGTACCGGTATCATTGTTTTCAAAAAACAAAAAGAAAAAAGCTTTTTGAGGGTCAAGCTTCCGTCTCAACATTTGAAAATCCTTTGCTTTGTGTGTGTTGATTTTTGCACGTTTTCGTGTTTGTTTTGGCCGCCTCAGGAAAAGTCAAAATTTTGACTGTCAGAATAAAGTCCCTAATTATTGGAATTTTTGTGCTCATGTGCTTATGTGCTCATTTCATTTCAAAAAAAAAATTTTTCAAAAAAAAAAGAAAAAATTCAAAAAAAAATCATGCATCATGCCTTTTAAGACACATAAAAATTCCTATTTTACTCAGAAAAAGAAGATAGACTGCTTGCACACTACGCGCACGTGACCGTACACTGCACACTACGTCCTTAACCCGGGGAAATCCTTGTCGCGGTCCGTTTGGTCTTATTACGCCTCTCGGATGAGCACAGACTACCCGAGCATCCCGTGGAGCCTCGTGTCGACCGTGCGCTTGTCCGTGACACGCTTTGTCCAGAGACCCGGTTGGTTTTTAGTGCAGTGCAGTGTCATGCCTGTACGTGTATAGACCTTTCCTTTCAAGCCTTTGTCGGCATACGGAGCTCAATATCTTTCGGGACCCTAATCGGTCGAAGTTACTCCGGTTTTCCGCCGCGGACTTTGACAGATATTGGCCGGCGCCTTGACTTCGGCTCGGCTGGCACAAATTATACACGGACTCCCGGCATTGACACTGAGTCATCAAGGATTAATGAATATTCCATGCCTAATTACGGCTTAAATGACGACAAGTCAAGATCAATTGTGGACGCTTATCGGTCCAAATCATGCGGAGCTTTCGTCGAGCCTCGGACATGATCTTGACTTTTGACGTCGGCTTTGTCCGTAATTTACATCGAATGCTCGTTAAGACTCGATTACAGCTCAGACTTTTAGGATCGTTTTCTTTCGGTCGGTGGGACCCGCTTGCCCTATAGGACCCTCGCCCGGGCTGTCCATCCCAGGGAGGTCGAAATACGGGTGGAATACGAGGGCTTATAGACGTGGTGACGGGGCAGTGATCCAGGAATCGAGTAGTTTGCGAAAAGAAGAGCAATCTTTTCCAACCAATTAGGTTAATAAAACATGTTTAAGTAAACATGAACAAATAATCGCATGTTGCATGGCCAAGAGCCCAAACACCTACCACTCCTTCCATTCCCGCCATCTGAACCCTCGTGTCTTTCCCCCCGCAGCTCCGCACAAAGGTTGGTTTCGAGCACCGGTCACCGTTTAATCAGTTAGGAAGAGTCAGGCGCATCATCGGCTTCACCGTTTGTTTTCCGACTCCGGGTTTTAGAATGTCTGCATCAGCGGTAACGATGGGGACAACGTCGCTCCGCCTCCGGGACTCCTCGGACGGAGACAGTGGAATCGGCTAGCCGAACAGGATGAGAGTGCGCCGGGAAGCACGGTTGAACAGCCTTATGGAGGCTGTCAAAAGCCGTGGATTGGCCGCCGAGTCTCGGCCGGATGGCACCTTCACTTTGTGGAAGAAAGAGGAAGACCACAATCCGCTCTTGGTCGGCCCGACTACTCCAGGGATGCCACCACCGGCCTCCGCACGGTACTACCACGAGCCCGTGCTCCTCGATCCCTAGGTCGGCCGGCTCCCCAGCTGCGAGACCTTTGGATCCATGCGGCTGACGGGGCGAGCCGATTCCCGTGCCTCGGTGGGGACAAAGTCGGTACGGAATGCCTTCCCGTGGTTGGGGATACCCAGGAATGCTACGGCAAATTGGGATCCCGCCTCGGTTTGGGACCAATCAATCCCGGACCTTCACATCAAGCGACCACAATTTGGAGCAGCCGCCACAATGCAGTTGCAGGCCGCGGTCGGGGAGCCCCTCACTCAGAATGGTGCTGGTTCGGTTGCTCCTCACACACGGCTTTCACAAATCCATTCACTCGGACTTCTATGGGTTATCAAGCCTTCATCCCGGCTTCATCCGAATCACCGGGACCACGGTATCCTCTCGGTTATGCATCCTCGCCACAACCAGCCATGCAATTCAACGGCCGGGGACGGCGCCGCACTTAAGCCTACTTATGGGCCTCCTCCGAAAATCCAAGCCATATGGCTACCTCGGAATCTGCCTCCATTTTCTCTGCCGATTGGAAGCCAACGGCAAGTCGGCTGGGTTCTATCCTTTTGCCCCGGCTCCTACCTACACTCCCCGGGGTAATTTGGGCCGAGGACGGGTTTTCACCTATGCTCAGGGATATGGTATTCCTTCCGCGATGCACCACCGCGAGCTAGTCCTCTTCCTAGCTTAAATATCGGCTCGGGAATTCCCGCTCCGCCTTTGGATCCCCAATTGGCTTGGTTTATGGAGCAACACAAGGAAATGAAAGCACAGATTGCTGAATTGACCGCCAAAAAGAACAAGCTGGCTCTTCGGCCTACGGATCCCGACTCGATTGTCCCCCTGCCTCACAAGTTTGTGATGCCCATTGGAATTGTTTGACGGGAGTGCATGCCCTAAAACTCACTTGGACACCTATACTTTGGCAATGAAGGCTAAGGGATGCACAAACCGGCGGTTGGCCGGATTACTTTAGTCTCTCTTTGAAGTCGGGGGCTTTGAAATGGTTTTTCCGATTGCGGCCTGAAGCTAGGGCTACTTGGGAACAAATTACCGGTACTTTCACGGATAAGTATAAAGCCAACTTGGAGTGGGAGACAAACGAGTTGACACTGCAAACAACGATGCGGCGCCCTAATGAGAATATTGGGGATTTCTATAAGAGATGGAACTTAAAGCTCGGTGAAATGGCCATTCCTCCTCTCGACGAGGAGCGGTTAGACATCTTTCAAGTCATGCTTGAAGCCGCATTTGAGAGCTTCCTCGGCCACTTCCCCTACGGCGACTTGCGTGCAATGGTTAATTCCGGGGCTAAGTTTGAAAAGGCTTACAATCAGCGGCCGACCTTTGCACCTGCCTACGGATATCGGGCTCCTCCCTCCAAAACTACTCTCACTTTCGCTAAAGGCAAAGAGGCGATCGGCTACGCGGGACAGGACTGTAACAATGCCACTTCCTTTGTTCCCAAGAAGCCTGATGCATCCGGATCCCGGCTCCAAGACTTGAGAAACTTTGGGATGCCTTTGAGTGATATCTTCAGAGGTTTGGTGAGAGAAGGTTTGCTCCGACCTTTGGAAAATTATCAGCCTAGAAACCCCAACGCTCCTTTGGATACCTCCAAGCATTGTGCCTTTCATCAGTACCATGGGCACCTGACGGATGATTGCGTCCCCCTGAAAAAGGCCATCCAAGGGTTGATTGAGCAAGGGAGGTTAGAGATGCCTGAAGGACCTAATACTATCAATAACCCGCTCCCTAACAACATGAGTGTCAACATGATCGAGTTTGGTGGTTCAAGCCTTGTGGGCACAATGGAGTTTGACTCGTCCCTTTGCAAGGTCAATGAACCAGTCATCGCAGGCAATGAAGATGGTTGGATTGAGCAAAAAGTTGCCAAAGAAATCCTGATGGAAAGGTCTGCAATAGCTCCCGTCTCCAGCGTCGAAGAATAGATGCATGGTTCAACGGCAAGAGCGGCTAGGCGGGGGCTACCTATCTTTAAAATAGTCTTTTGAGTCAACCTTCGTAGGTTCTAGTACTTTTCTTTCACCTAAGTCCTTCCTGGACATTTGTCGTTGTAGTCCATTTTGGACATAGTGGTTAAGTGTCTAATTTTTAATATAAGTCTTTTTTTCTTTTCTTGCTAGACTCGAGACATCACTTGCGCACCCACGTTACACTTAATTGAAATGGTTTTATCCAAAATGATCACTTGTGCTGCTCAACCACTAATTCTTCGAAAATGATTAATATTTAAACTAATCGGAGTGAGAAAATCAATTGATATCCTTCCCAAATTGGGGCTTACCAACTCCCCATCTTGCATCTCATATGCTCACATCCCTTTCATCATCATCATCTCGTTGCTCGATGAATTTGCATGGATCTTTTCTCATATAAAGCTTAAGCAAGCAATGAAGACTTAATCTCGTTTAGGTCATCCAGTAGGGATTGCGGTTGAAACCTTTCACCCATAGGAAAGCCATTACCTCACCCTTACTAAACACTACCCTCTCATTTCAAGATCGGCGTGTTTTGAAACCCGGTTTAGCCATCATTTTTGCTCCATACTGAGAGAAAGTCCAAGCGAGCCCGAGAAGTTAGCTTCGAGAATCGGCGATGCGCAAATTATCTCAAGCCATGAAGGAAGGACAAAGATAATCCTCAACTCCTCGGGAAGCTTTCCAAGTCAAAAAAAAAAAAAAAAAAAAAAAAAAAAAAAAAAAAAACAAAAAAAAGAAGGATTTTAAAATCCTCACAATCTCGGATATAATTCCAAGCACCTCAGGAAGCCTTCCAAAAAAAAAAAAGAAGAAGAACTCAAAAGTCCCCGACATCTCAAGAAGCTCTCCAATGATCAAAAAGGAGCCTGAATTCTCGCAAGATCGCAAAAGTTGTCGATAGCTCGGACTTCCTCTTATCATTAACTTAAACCCAATCCCAAGCCATCCTCTCAATTTTAGAGGATACTCCCATCACCATTACCCTTGCCCTTGGCCAAGTCAAAATCTGACCTCTCATTCTTGGAGGAAATCAATCTTCCTCGCCGTAGATTTCCCAAACACATCCCCGCGAGCCAACCTCCCATCTTTAGAGGTTCGGTCGAAAAGGCCTAGCCGACCTCTCATCTCAGAGGTCATAATCTCCCCAAATCACCCGATAGCCGATCGAAGCCCGGAAACCCGACTACGGTCCTACCGGATAGCAGTTTCATTCTAATATCCTCGATGTCAGGATCAAATTAATGCTTCATTGCTTGCTTAAATTGGAATCTAATCCATTTTGGTTCAAAATTACCAATCAAAGATTGTGCAAGTTCAACCCTTCCCTTCATGTGAGCATATTTCATTTCTCCTCACAAACACTTGCCGTGGATGTCCCAGCTGGGCTTCGCATCCGTGTCTTTCATGGACACTCTAAGGGGATATGTTATTCAATCCTCCAAATCCTCAAAATCTCCAAAGGTCCTCAGATCCTCGAATTTCAACATTCATTCTCTTTTCATTCGGGATAGGCCCGAACTACGGCGACCTGAGCTCTTCATAATGAAGGGAACGTAGGCAACCGAGAAATGGTCGGTCGAAATCATAAACAAATCTCAAAAAAAAAAAAGAAAAAAGAAGAAAAAAAAAACCCGGTCTCATCAAGGATCGTCCCTATACACTTTCCACCCTTCCGAGCTTGATTCTCGATATCAGTTGGTTTTCTCCTTATGATTAATCAAAATATTTGTTCATATCGGATTTAGGGATTGAATAACCGAACATTAACAAAGGGTTTTAAGCGGCTTTGTGATCATCATGAATAAGACAAGTTTTCAAGTGTCTCGACAAGTCTTCTCTTTCTATATCATAGGAAAATAGAGACCAAACACTGTCTTTTACGTCGGCGGGGGCTTCCATTACACTTTTCCACACCTTGTGATGCTTATACTCTCTCAAAAGAGTCAAACCTAAAGCGAGTGTGTATACACAAAATCGGGATTCATTCCCACTTTTCGAAAGATGTGCCCCCGCACGTAAACGTTTTGAGTCTTGTCCGGTGGCCCGGTTGACTAAGATTTGAAAAGATGGGTACCCCCTCGGCCACATAATGACTGCATGCGCAACAAGGCTGCTCTGAATTTCTTCACTGGCCAGGGCTTGCTAAGCGGTTCTCCCGGGTTCTCTGTATCGGCTCTTCAAGTGGGGCTTCCATAGTCATCCTTGGGTCCACATTGCGTTCTTCGCTACGAGATAGATTCGCCAAGTCACTTCTTCAAAATCCGGGCTTTGCCTACTCGGGATCCGGGGCTTTGTCAAGACGGTCTTTTGGACCCGAATTTTATCAAGAAAGAATTTCGGCTTCAGAACTTGGTACACGGCGGCCTCAGTAGCATCGGAATTCAAGATCGGGGTTTCTCCCGGCATTAGCAATTCCATCAAATCATTCTCCGGATAAGGTTTCGGCCGAGGTCACGGCTCACCCAAATGAAAGAAGCTTCACTCATATCAACGTGCCCTAGAGCACTGTCGGCATCGGCTTCAAATGACCAAGATTGAGAGGGAAGCGCCAAGCAAGACCCAGGGATCAGAATCCAATCTCATCAAAATTGAGGTCCGTGTGATACTGCTGACAAAACCTCACCAACAACCGTTGTTTAAATCGCGATCAAGGGTTCTCATCCCCACATGCTCAAAATCTGTTCCAAACGGTCTCCGACACATACATCACCATGCATCCCCACAAAAATCTCCCGAGGGCTCATGTAGCATGCACTGAAAACTTGAATCAATAGGAAAAATCCTAAGTGATTGAAGATCATAACTTCCTGCCAAAAGCTTAGGCTAAGTGCACCTTCAAAAGCAAGTAAATGCATCATCTCGCGAACATATGCGGTGATACTCTCACAATCATTTTTAGCTCTAGGCATGCATACTGTCATCATGAATGTCATATATGCATCTTCCTCTTCACTAACGAATGCGGGAATTCAAACGTGAAATCAAATCCCCCTTTTCGACAAGGATGATCTTCACGAAGAGACGACCTCCAATGTCCACAAATGGATGAAAACGGCCCCAATGAAGACCACCTCCGGTGTCTACCGCTCGGTCGAGAGACGCCAAGTTCTCAAAATACAAATCGGTCGAGACGCCAAGTTCTCAAATACGGTTCGGTCGAGACGCCAAGTTCTCAAATACAAATCGGTCAGAGACGCCAAGTTCTCAAATACAGTTCGGTCAGAGACGCCAAGTTCTCAAATACAGTTCGGTCAGAGACGCCAAGTTCTCAAATACAGTTCGGTCAGAGACGCCAAGTTCTCAAATACAGTTCGGTCAGAGACGCCAAGTTCTCAAATACGGTTCGGTCGAGACGCGAGTTCTCAAATACGGTTCGGTCGAGACGCCAAGTTCTCAAATACAATTCGGTCAGAGATGCCAAGTTCTCAAAATACAATTCGGTCAGAGATGCCAAGTTCTCAAAATACAAATCGGTCGGAGACGCCAAGTTCTCAAATACAAATCGGTCGAGACGCCAAATTCTCAAATACAATGCGGTCGAGGACACCAAATTCTCAAAAGCAAAAAGTCCCAATGTGAAGACAAGCTCAACAAACTCTACAAGGTTAACGATCACCGACAAGATACGGACTCAACCGGACTCCTCCTTCGAGGTCAAAATGCCTCCAAAGACTGGCAAATCGTCGGCGAAACCGTCCCACGAACGGCAACCTAACAACTCTTCATCAACATCAGCTGAAGCCTCAGTCCTTCCGGCAGCTACAGGTAAGCACAGCACAGGTATGAAATCATATCTTAGTCAACTACTTTTCTAAAAGAACATTATCATCAAATCTTAGGGTGACTTCCCAAAATAGTCAAACCTTAAGGTGACTTCCCCAAAACAGTCAGATCTTAGGGTGACTTCCCAAAAATAGTCAAACCATAGGGCGACTTCCCAAAAACAGTCAGATCACAGGGTGACTTCCCAAAAATAGTCGAGATCTTAGGGAGACTTCCCAAAAAGCAGTCAAAACCTTAGGGTGACTTCCCAAAAACGATCAGTTACGGGCGACTTCCCAAAAATAGTCAAACCATAGGGCGACTTCCCCAAAATAGTCTAACCATAGGGCGACTTCCCAAAATAGTCAGATCTTAGGGCGACTTCCCCAAAACAGTCAAAACCTTAGGGCGACTTCCCCAAAACAGTCAAAACCTTAGGGTGACTTCCCGAAAATAGTCAAAACCTTAGGGCGACTTCCCCAAAACAGTCAGATCACAGGGTGACTTCCCCAAAATAGTCAAACCATAGGGTGACTTCCCCAAATACAGTCAATCTCTAGGGCGACTTCCCTAAAATAGTCAATCCCTCAGGTGACTCCCAAATACAGTCAATCTCTAGGACGACTTCCCTAAAATAGTCAATCCTCGGGTGACCCCCCGGATACGATCAATCCTTGGTCCATCCTTGGCCAGGCATTGATCACCTTTCTTCCTAGATGGTTCTCGTAAGCCCGAGTCTTCCCAGCAGAACACCTCAAATAGCCTCCATCGGGTAAAAAACCTCAACTTAGGTTCATACTCTGAACTAAGTTCCCATTTAGGTTCATACTCACTCAAACGAATCAACTTAGGTTCATACTCTGAACTAAGTCTCCATTTAGGTTCATACTCACGAAAAAACCTCAACTTAGGTTCATACTCTGAACTAAGTTCCCATTTAGGTTCATACTCCTGAACCAAATCCCGACTTAGGATCATACTCTGAACTAAGTCTCCATTTAGGTTCATACTCTGAACAAGACCTCAACTTAGGTTCATACTCCTGAACTAAGTTCCCATTTAGGTTCGTACTCCTGAACCAAATCTCAACTTAGGTTCATACTCCTGAACTAAGTTCCCATTTAGGCTCATACCCACGAACCAAATCTCAACTTAGGTTCATACTCTGAACTAAGTCTCCATTTAGGTTCATACTCTGACAGCAGAACCTCAACTTAGGTTCATACTCTGAACTAAGTTCCCATTTAGGTTCATACCCTCTCAAAAGAAATTCCCGGCGGTTAAACGTAAGACCGAGTGCCCCGAGAAAGATAACGGAATCCCGTTTCTTTCATCAAAATCATCCCGGCGCAAAACGTAAGACCGATCTCCCGAGAAAGATAACGGAATCTGTATCTTTCATCAAAATCATCCGGCAAGGTAAACGTAAGACCGATTTCCCCAACGAATACGTCGATTTTCCCAGCGAAGCCAGCGAAATCTCGAGTAAATTTCGAACTACGGCCGGCTTGATTCCCACTCGGGATACGTAGGTAGCCTATCATTAGGTCCGGCCGCTCGACCAAAATGGTCATCCTTTCCTTCGGCGAGACGTAAGACCGATCCTTTCAAGCAAAGTCCACCGAGAGGACCATCTATCCCCACCATTAAGGTTCGAGGCACCTAAACGCCATCTTCAAGGTTCGAGGCACCTAAAACGCCATCATCTTCAAGGTCAGGCGCCTAAAACGCCATCATCTCCGAGGTTGATACCTTAAAAACAATCATTCCCAGGGTCAAAGACCCGAACTACGACCGGCTTGATTCCCATTCGGGATACGTAGGTAGCCTATTGAATAGGTTCAGCCACTCGATCACTTGATCATCCTGCCAAATATGGAGCCTTACTCTTATCGACGACCCCGCTTCCTTCGAGCGCCGTCGCCGAGGGGCTACCGTAAGTGCTCCAATTTGAGCTTGTTAGCATTTTCGTTAGAAAATTAACGAAAGTTATAACATTTCTAACAATTCCTAACATTCCTAACATTTCTAACCAAGTAAGGGTAGATTAGGGATCGCCAAAAAAAGATAAACCAAGAAAAGGAATCAAAAAAGCAAAAGAAATAAGAAAAACCCTAAATAGAAATACATTGGAACAAAAAGCTGGTGATTAATTTGAATTTTGAAAAGATTATTCTTCTGTCCAAAGCACTGAAGCCGTAATTAATGAACAGCACGCGACCAACCTTGTGTCCGCGGATATGTTTGACTCTCACAGGGGTTATAAATTGAACCCTCCTCTCTCGGTTTACCACAACACATTTTTGATCACGGCAACGAAGTTACAGGCGAAATATAGAGAGAAAACAGTGGGAATCTCTAGATTGCCACTATTTTCTCTTGAATCTTTCCCAATCTCACTCCAAACACAAATACAAACACCAAACCTTGATACTCCTCAAGCCAAACACCAAATCTTGATACTCCTCAAGTCAAATTCCAAGCCTAGGAAGATAGGGTGTCACCATTGGTAAAGCCCTCCTTCTCAAAACCCTAAAATCCTCTTTTAACTTCTTGTTCATCTTGTTCTCCTCACTTGGATCTACTTGATGTCTTGTTTAACTTAAGTTTTGACCTAAGATGGTCATCTTGAAGTTCATCTTCATGAATGACCATCTCAAATGGTCTACATTTTAAATCTCTAAATTGATTTTTCTCTTTAAATTCATCTTTACAAAGATCCCCTCTCCCTTTGCAAAGGACATGTTTCAACCCCATAAATTCCCCAAGGATGACTTGAATATGATAACCACTTAATAAAAAGTAGTGGTATCAAGTCTAGGGATGAAAATGGGGTGAACATAGATGCAAATCCCCCAAAAATCACATTTTCCCTCAAGAACATCTTGCTGTCCAGTAGAATTGTTCTGAGACCTCAGTCCATTTTCTTATTTTTGGACCCAGTAAAACTTGGAATTGGATGTTGACTACAAAACACTTTTTGTAGCCAACATCAGATCTTTCCAGACATATTTTTATTTTATTTTTTGAGTAAGTAAAACTCCTTTTTTCAATTTTTCTTTTAGAGGCCAGTTCATCAGCTTCTGGAAATCCAGATTTCACATCTGAGATTTCCAGAAGGTTTTGACCCCTCAAATTACTTCCAAAATGGAAAGTTTCTTTGCAGAAACCCTATTTAGGGTGTTTTAAGCAACTTTCATTCTCGGACTTTCCCCAGATTCTGAGGTTTTGAAGCCTTTAAGTCCATTTCAAAGTCAAGGGTCAACTGCCTTCTTTCATTCTGGCAGAATTGCTTTTCAAATCCAAAAATCTTTTGAGTTACAAATCTCAACCCAAAAATCACCCAAAAAATCATGGGATCAGTTTAAAGCCTTAAAAAGAGTTCCCAATTTTTACTTACCTCAGTTTCAACTTATTTTGGCCAAAACACACACACACACACACACACATACGACAAAGGATTTTGAATGTTTGGAAGACTCGTTTTTACGAGGCGTTCCGGGTGCACACTAACGTCCTTCCCGGCGCGTAACATGACCTCCGAACCCAAATTTCTGATCTCGGGCATTTTTCAAAGTTTTGGCCCTTAAAACAAAAATGGCGTGGCGACTCCGTTTTGATTTTCACAAAAAAAATCGGGTACATCACAACCGGCCATCAAAGTAAGCCCGAGCTCCTCCCCCAACAAGCCAAAGGGAAGTCGTACAAGACTACTTATCCCCAGCACCGGCCGTCAATGTAAGCCCGAACTTTGCCCACTCAACGACAAAACAAGCACAAGAAGGAGCCAACACCTCCGAGTACAAATCCCAAGGCACGAAGCGCCTCCAAAATGCCAAACGGTGAAGCAATCACCGGCCGTCATCATTGCCCACTTCAAACGGCAACGCAAGCACCGGCAGTCATCGCAAGTCCAACCTTCTCCCCAGCGGACAAAGCACGAGACATCTAAACCTCTCGAAGCTCAAGGCAGCCATGCCTCCACAACCGCCGCCAGAAGACGATTCAAAGTCCTCCAGCGTGGCACCAACCGCCACCAGAAGACGATTCAAAGTCCTCCAGCGTGGCACCTACCGCCGCTTAAGACGATTGTCAAAGTCCTCCGGGCGTGGCACCAACCGCCGCCAAGACGATTCAAAGTCCTCCGGGCGTGGCACCAACCGCCGCCGTAAGACGATTCAAAGTCCTCCCGCGTGGCACCAAACGCCGCGGAAGACGATTGAAAGTCCTCCGGCGTGGCACCAACCGCCGCCGTAAGACGATTCAAAGTCCTCCCGGCGTGGCACCAACCGCCGCAGACGATTCAAAGTCCTCCCGGCCGTGGCCCCACCGCCGCCAGAGACGATTCAAAGTCCTCCCGGCGTGGCACCAACCGCCGCGTAAGACGATTCAAAGTCCTCCGGCGTGGCACCAACCGCCGCGTAAGACGATTCAAAGTCCTCAGCGTGGCACCAACCGCCGCCGAGAGGCGATTCAAACTCTCCAGCGTGGCCCCCACCGCCGCCGAAGACGATTCAAAGTCCTCCTCTGGCACCAACCGCCGCCGAAGACGATTCAAAGTCCTCCGCGTGGCACCCAGCCGCCCAGAAGACGATTCAAAGTCCTCCAGCGTGGCACCAAAACCGCCGCCAGAAGACGATTCAAAGTCCTTACGCGTGGCGCAACCACATTCAGAAGACGATTCAAGTCCTCACCCTATCCTCAGCCCGGAAGGCTTTAAACCACTCGGTCCGGAAGACCGTATAAACCTCCCAAATCACTATCTCCGGCCCGGAAGGCCTTAAACCACCCGATTAGGAAAATCGTAAAATTTCCATCCCAGGACACCACCACGTCCTCACAATTGACCTCGGCGGTCATCACATCTTAGGACACCACCACGTCCTTACCACTGACCTCGGCGGTCACACAACACTTCAGGGCACCACCACGCCCGCACTCACAGATTTCACGACCTCTGAACTACGACCAGGCTTGATTCCCGCCAGGGATACGTAGGAATCCTATCACAGGGTCCAGCCATCGACCCATGCGGTCACCCAGGACACCACCACGTCCTCACCACTGACCTCGGCGGTCACGCAACACTTCAGGGCACCACCACGCCCGCATTCACAAAACACTCACCCCACACCCGAACTACGATCAGGCTTGATTCCCGCCAGGGATACGAAGGAATCCTATCACAGGGTCCATCCTACTGACCTATGCGGTCACACAATAGGACACCACCACGTCCTCACACTGACCTCTCCGGTCACTTTATCTCCCAGCACGCGATCCAGATTAGGACCCTTATCTTATCGGCGACCCCACTTCTTTCATAAGTGACGTCGTCGAGGGGCTTCTGTAAGTACCCCAATCTGAATCACCCCCTTTCAAACACACGGGAAACACCCCAGACTCATCAACGCAGTCTCGACGACCTCTGGCACTCAAAACCCTCTCAAAACCCCCAGCCAAACCAAGGGAGGAGCCTTTCTGGGATAAAAAGGGACAAAAGGACCTTTTGGGAATTTTCAGGAAATTGGAAAAGCAATAATGGTCCGTACGGACCTCTTTGCTTTAATAATTATTGAATCCTCTTAAAGTCCACAATATTCCCTCAAATCCCGGGGAAAATGATTACCCCCCTGCAGAGTTGGTCCGTACGGGCCTCTTTGCATGTCAACTTGGTCCGTACGGACCTTATTGCACAGGGAACATCATAATTGCAAATATTCCTCCATCATCACAGATTCCCTCAAATCGAGGAAAACCAAAAGTCTGGATTACCAGGGAGGTCCGTACGGACCTCTTTGCACCAAATCTGGCACTATAAATAGAGGGCTCCCCCTCCTCATTTTCACACACCTCCCACTTCTCTCTTCCTCCCTAGGCCTTCTGGCTTCCCCTCTAAGTCCTTCCGAGGCATTCCCGGCCCCTTTCGGATCCTTCCGAGGCCTTTCGAGCTCCCTCGTGGTGCTCCGAAGCCTCCCCGAGTGCTCCCGCGATGCTCCCGCGCTGCCCCGAGGCACTCTCGAGGTACTCTGAGGCCCCTCGTGGTACTCCGAGGCCTTGCCTGGTCTTTCCACGGTGTCCCGGCTCTTTCCGAGTTAAACCGGCGATCCCAAACCACGCCGAAACTCTGCCCGAGTGACTCCTGTCACCTCAACGCACGCCGAACCTCTGCTCAAACGCAGCCTGCAACCTCAACTCACGTCGAAACTCTGTCCGCAGACAACCGGCATCTCCCGAAGCAATCCCGATCCGTACCGGAACGCTACTCCGACCTCAAACACTATTCCCCAGCGGAAGACAGACACGAACCAACATTGGTAAGGCTTCCTTCCATTACTATTTCAATACATTTCCATACATAGCATACAATGTAGACATCCGATACAGCATGCATTTTTAAAAGCACACACACACACACACAACATTAAAAGGATATTAGGGGTATCCGAAAGACTCGTTTTACGAGGCGACTCGGGTGAGCTCTAATATTCTAATATTCTCTTCCCGAGGAGTCATCTGACCTCCGAACTCAAAATCTCATCACACAAAAACAGTTTAAAATTATCTTTAAACTGATGCCCTTTTTCAATGTTTTGGGCTTAATAAAAACGGCGTGGCGACTCTACAAATGCGAAAACAAACGGCGAGACACCTCCAACCTGAAAAAATGCTGCAAAGCGGGAAATGCCAGATGCCGGGGCGCGAGCGCGCTGCCTCTCGGATCCGGGTAATTTCAGACCCGTTGTCACATATAATCTCTGATGGCACACCAAACCTGCTAATTATATTTTTTTTCAGAAATGAGATTACCTCCTTATCTCTTACCTGTACATAAGCTTCTGCTTCGATCCACTTTGAGAAATAATCGGTTAATGCCAACATGAACACCTTGCCTCCGGGAGCCTTAGGCAACTTGCCTACAATGTCCATGCCCCACTGCATGTAAGGCCAAGATGAGACTATAGAATGTAGAGGCTCAGCAGGTTGATGCAAGATGTTGCCGTGTCTTTGGCAGGCGTCACAATTTTGTACATAGCTCATAGCATCTTGACGCATGGTTGGCCAATAGTATCCTGTCTTGAGGGCCTTCGACGCCAGTGCTTTCCCACCAGAATGGTTCCCACAAATTCCTTCGTGGATTTCTTTGAGTACTAGTTCAACTTGCTTGTTATCGACACATCTCAAATAATGTCCTGCAAAAGACTTCTTGAATAGCACATTATCTATCAAAATAAAAGTTGAAGTACGAATCTTAAAAGATCTAACATTCTTAACATCCGGTGGAATAGTTCCAAGTTGAAGGAACTCAATCACAGGTTGGGTCCAAGAAGGTTTAGCATCTTGTGCCCCAGTAGGTTGAGTAACAACTTGAGTTTCTTCAACTTGGTCTATTACCGGGTACTTAACATAAATGATGGGGATATTAGTATGCAACATTGATTTGCAAGTTGAACCCAAGTTGGCCAAGGCGTCTGCTTTTGTGTTTTCCTCTCTAGGGACCTGTTCCAAAGAGAATGATAGGAATTTCGAGGCTAAAGCTTTAACATGTTGGAGATACAGAGTCATCTTGGAGTGCTTCGCCATATAACTGCCACTAAAATGGTTAGCTAGCAATTGAGAGTCAACAAATACATTTATATGTGTAACATTTAAACTTAAAGCTGTAGTTAAACCCATGATTAAAGCTTCGTACTCAACTTCATTATTAGTTACACTGAATTCACAAGATACAGCTTGAGGTATGATATCACCTTGAGGGGATTTTAGGACTATTCCCAAGCCAATTCCTTTGGAATTTGAAGCTCCATCTGTAAACAGTGTCCAAAATCTGGGAATAGTTTTACCTTCAAGTTGTTGTACTTCCAGTTCCATCTCGGGTTGCAAACTGGGACTAAAGTCGGCTACGAAATCGGCTAGGGCCTGAGATTTGATGGCTGTTCTTGGCTCATACGAAATATCATAAGTGCTCAACTTGACCGACCACTTGGCCAATCTGCCCGACATCTCTGGAGTTCTCAACACATTCCTTACAGGATAATTAGTTCTAACAGTTATAGAATGTGTTTCAAAATAATGACTCAATTTTGTAGCAGCAGTAGTTAAGGCTAATATTAGTTTTTCAAGATGAGAGTACCTTGTTTCAGCGTCAATAGAGACTTACTTACATAGTATACGGGATCTTTGTTCACCTTGGATTTCCTTCACCAATACCGCACTAACGGCATTTTCGAGATACAACCAAGTATAAATAAAGGTGCTCACCATGCTCTGGTTTGGCAAGTAGGGGTGACATCACCAAGTATTCTTTAAGTTGCTTAAAAGGCAGCCTCATGTTGGTCGATCCATTGAAAGAGTTTGTTCTTTCTTAGCACTTCATAGAATAACCCGCACTTATCGATGATTTAGATATGAACCTATTCAAAGCTACTCTACTGTTAACCTTTGGACATCTTTGATGTTCTTGGGAGATTCCAAGTTGAGAATAGCCTTGATCTGCTCGGGACTGGCTTCAATCCCTCTTTTGGTCACCATATATCCCAAGAATTTACCTGCCCTAACACCAAAGTTGCACTTTGCTGGATTGAGCTTCATGTTGAAAGCTTTCAAGATGTTGAACGCCTCCGCGAGATGCTCAACATGGTCCTCCATATGCTTGGATTTTACCACCATGTCATCTATGTAAACTTCCATCGTCTTGCCAAGTTGATCTTTGAACATCTTGTTCACCAGCCTTTGATAGGTTGCCCCTGCATTTTTAAGACCAAATGGCATAGAAATGTAACAGTATATACCTTCCGGAGTCATGAACGCCGTATCTTCTTGGTCTGAAGGCTCCATTTGAATTTGTTGATACCCTGAAGACGCATCCATGAACGTCAAGATGTCGTGGCCAGCTGTCTCATCAACTAGAGAATCGATATGAGGAAGAGGGAATGGGTCATTCGGACAGGCTTTGTTCAAGTCTGTAAAGTCTACGCACACTCGCCACTTGCCATTTCTTTTCTCTACCACCACAACATTAGATAACCACCTTGGAGTGCTTGAACTTCCCCTGATCATCTTGGACTTCAAAAGCCTCTCAACTTCATCTTTTATGATCTGGTTCCTCTCCTGAGCAAACTTCCTTCTTTTCTGATGAACAGGACGGATGGTGGGATCTATGTTCAACTTGTGAGTAATGATGTCCTTACTTATCCCCGTCATGTCCTCGTGTTTCCATGCAAAACAACATTTCTGGCCTTTTAGGAATTCAATCAGTTCCTCCTCAACTTCGGATGGGAGGTCTGTCCCAACTTGCACTTGGGCCTCAGGATTCGATGCATCAACAGGAACGCTCTTTGTCTCATGCTCCACTGCTTCAAGAACATCCTGGGCCTTCTTCTTTAATTGCTATGCTTTCTGAGGGGTGTGAATACCCCGTCCCGATGCAACGCGCATTCGGAAGTTTGAAATAATTAATCATAAAAATGTCGGATCGAAATGGGATATTCATTTACTGACACTCGCTTTAAACCATATTAAAATATTAGTTTAATTTTGAGAGTCGCCACGCCACTTTGATATAGCCCAAAGCTTTGAAAAAAGGCTAAATATGTAATTGGGTTCGGGGGTCAAGTTACAACAGAAGAAGAAACGTTATCACTCCTATTGCCCGACGAATCGGTCTTTCTAGCATGTGGGGTGTTGGTTGTGTGCGGTGTTTACAGGAATAGATAGGAGAAACGGGATCATGCATAAGGAGGAGGGGAGAGAAGGAATTAATTGATGATCGCACCCTAGAACCTTTGAGTTAGGCCCTCGGAAGGTGCACTAATCAACGTTCATCCTTGGGGAATTATTGATCATGGGATAATTATAACTAAGGTGGAAGGTAAGAAATAGTTCCTAGATCCATTGGGTTTCTTGGGCGAAACCTTAGATCATCCTCGGCTATTGTATATTTAAATATATTAAAAACAGTCCTAAATCTAGCATAAAGGAACAATTAAAATATAATAAACATGCAAATATAATATGACAATAATAATAAAGAACAAAAAATATTAAAAAGAGTCTTACCAATTGTAGCAAGACTTTGGGATCGAATCTAGGGCGATTCGAAGAGAGTAAGAAGAACTGTGGGTAAAACAAGAGTAGTCTCGTTTCTCCCGAGTGAATTGTGTGTTGAAATTGGGGAACCGGTCACACTTATTTATAGTGCTTCGGTACTTGGGCTGGGCCAACTGAAGGGTCGATCGGCCCTAAATATAAGGGTCGATCGGCACTGAATAGAGGGACGATCGGCACAATGATTGAAGGTTCGATCGGCACCGAATAAAAGGGTCGATCGGCCATACAGCGAATAAAGGGCCGATCGGCACTTTGACCTGGGGTGCTTTCCACGCAGGCAAATGACGGCGGGGTTGACCGATTGGTTTAAGGGATTTTAGGGTTTCTATTTAATTACACCGGGCCAGGTATTTAGAACACCTTTTTTCGGACCGGGTACTAACAGTAGCCCCTCGGCGACGCTTCTTGTAAGACAAGTGGGGTCGACGATAGAAAAAAAATAGGATCCGTCCTGAAAAAAGGGATTTCAGGAGGTAAGAGAATGATTTTGCGGATGCAAGGGTTGGACTCGAGCTGAGTCACAAAAAAGATGACCAGGTAGGTCAAGCGGCTGGACCCACGTCGGGCTACCTACGTATCCCAAAAGGAATCAAGCCAAGTCGTAGTTCAAAAGCGTGGGCGTTTAGTACCCGAGAATGGCGAACGTGCAACGTCTCAAACCAAAGACGCGATTTGTGTGGGAATCTCCCGGAAATATGTGACTATATGAAAGTCACTGAAATGTGAAGACGTGACTGCGCGAAAGTCACTGGAATGTAACTGTGCGGGAATCACCCAAAAGTTTTTTGTGAGAGTTTGACTTCTGCGGGAGTCACCCCTTGTAAAAATTTGACTTCTGCGGGAGTCACCCCGTAAATTGTGAAAATTTGACTTCTGCGGGAGTCACCCCTTAAAAATTTGACTTCTGCGGGAGTCACCCCTTAAAAATTTGACCTCTGCGGGAGTCACCCCAAAAAATGTGATTTTGACTTCTGCGGGAGTCACCCCAAAAAATGTGATTTTGACTTCTGCGGGAGTCACCCCAAAAATTGTGATTTTGACTTCTGCGGGAGTCACCCCAAAAATTGTGATTTTGACTTCTGCGGGAGTCACCCCAAAAATTGAATAATTTTGACTCTGTGGGAGTCACCTCGAAATAACTATAAATGATAAAGCAAAAGGATTTTGGGTTAAAAAATAAAAAGAATTTATTTTGGTAACGGAGGGTTTTTTGAAAAATGGGGAATTTTTTGAAAAAAGGGAATTTTTTGAAAAGGGGGATTTTTTGAAAAAAGGGAGGAGGTTATTTAATAACCCGGTCAACCGATGTGACCGAGGAGACGCGTGTAAGGAGGGGAAGGGGAAGGGCCGATCGGACCTTCCATCTGATTGGCTGAGAAGAATTGACGCGGATCCGTGTCGCTGAGATGAAATCCTGGCCGTTCGATGGCCTCGAAGAAACACAAAATGATGGGCCGATTGGCCCTTCACCCCATTGGCCAGATTTTACGGCCGATCGGCCTTAAAAATCGTCCGCCTTCTTCTCTCTTTCACGTCTTCTTCTTCTTCCTAAAGCTCTCGCCGGAAAATTCCTTCAAGCTCTCTTGATTTGTGCCGAGTTGTGTTAAGGTCTTGCTTGCCATGGATCCCGATGTTGCTGCTTTGGAGCTCTTGCTCAACCGATCGGAGAATCCTTCGTTGGGCTCGTACGGTGGTGATTTTCATGGCTATGGCGGAGGAGTTTCTGCTAGTGGTTATGGTGGAGGAGGGAGCCATGGTTCTGGTAGTGTTAGGGGCGGTTATGGCCAAATGGGTGGAGGTTTTGATGGTGGTTATGGGGGTTATGGAGGTGGTGATGATGGTGGTTATGGGGGCGGTTTTGATGGTGGACACGGTGGTGGACAGGGCGGCAATGGTGGCGGCGGCCATGGTGGAAATGGCGGCGGACACGGCGGTCTGGTGGCGGTTCTGGCGGCGGACACGGCGGTCTGGTGGCGGCAATGGTGATAGTGGTGATGATGATGAAGGGGAAGGCGATCCTAACGCCGGGGAGAGCGATAGGAGTGATGTTGGTGGGGCGTTGAGGCTCGGAGGCGGCGGGCTTCGCGCAATTATCGGCCCTCGAGATTGCACTTTATGTTGTACAACCAGTCCGATTTCTATGCGGGCTTGACTTATCATGGATCCACCGGTCTTCGTTCCCGCGTCGGGATAAAGGTAAAGAATTTTTATTTTAACAACAGAATATTTTATGCATGTACAAAATATTTATTATTTTAAAATGCGAGTAATGACACGTACCTTTGCTGTGTTTACCTGTTTAGGGGAAGAAGATGAAGGGACGGAGCTCCCTTAGAGCGGTTGGTGAGTTGTGGGCACTTCTGCCGGCTGGTGAGGGTAGTCCTCGTGAGAGGGTATGGAGCTTGGGGTTGGGCCCCTTTTTTGACATGGTCTCGCTGATGGGCCATACTAGGAAGTGTAGGGCAGTGGTGAAGGCGTGTCGGGAGTTTTGGTGGGACACGACGCACACTTTTCATTTGAGCTGGGGTGAGGCCACGATCACTCCCACAGACTTCGCCGTCCTTACCGGATTGAGATTTACGGACGTAGCACTGCCCTTTGATGAGACCCTTCATTCTGATAAGGCTCGTCAGATTCAGCTGTTTGGCGCTAGCGTAGGCTCGAGCAGAAATTTCGGTGTAGACGCGGGGAGGCTGTATAAGCTTGTCATGGCCGCCATTGATCAGTACAGAGTTGGCCAGTATGGGCTGGACACGCTCGTCCGAGGATTTCTTTGGTACGGTCTTTCAGTGGCCCTTTTTCCCAACTCGGGCCCAGTATGCAGATTCTCCTTATTGGGTGCTTTGTCTGACTTGAGCTTAGTGCGGGACATCTCTTGGGGAGGGGCCGGCTTGGCTGAGCTGTACCGGGCTCTTGATACTGTTTCGAGGTCCAACACCTCTTCTTTTGATGCCTTTCAGTTTGTTCTGGAGGTATGCCTACTTTCATCACTTTTACTGTCTTTTTACTTGTTACTTGTCTTTCTGCCTTTGTAAATATCAGTCCTTCGTGTCTTTTGTAGGCCTGGGTTTATGAGATTTTCGGCGTTGCGCCGTTCACTTTACGGGACCAGACTCGGGATGTGCCCGTTTTGCGGTACTGGAGGAAGGAAAATCGGATTGAGGGGTATCCGAAGACGGTTCGTGAATCCGATTTGAGGGCCGTTCTTGATGGTCCTAGTAGGCCCGAGTTTTTACTCTATCCTTGGACACCTGAGGCTTCTGAGACAGTTGGCGCCATTCGGGATGTGGCCCTTCCCTTGGTGCTTCGGTCGAGCTGCTTGATGAGATGTATTTGGGCGAGCGGGTGTCGAGGCAGCACTATGCGTGGGCTCCGCTTTACGCGCCCCAACATCCTCCGAGGAACATGTGGTATCCGAACCGGTTGCCTAGGAGGGATGAGTATCTGTTTGGGGTCCCTGCTCATCAGTTCCAGCTTGGTATGGACTATGCGAATTTTGTGGCGCTTTATTTGAGATCACCGCAGGTGGTGAGGCGGGCCGCGAGTCCGAGGCTCTTGGTATGGGGGAGCAGGGTCCGGTTATTCCCGAGCCGATGGGTGCTGCACCTCCCGAGATAGTGGATATGCCTCCATTTCCTGATCATTTCTATGTGCATATGGCCGACGGGGAGGTGCGGGTAGACTTGGCACCTACAGAGGCCGATGAGGTGGAGGGTGCTCAGCTTCCTCCCGGCGGTGCTGGCGGGGTATGTCTCTTATTTCATGCTCTGATTACTGTGTTTTAGCTATGGTGTAACTCTCGCGCTTGATTTTTGCAGGTTACCCGGGAGTCCTACGTACGGGCTGTGAGGCAGACCAACATTCTGACCCGTCTGCTGAGGAGTGTAGTGTCGACACTTTCCTGCCAATCCCGGAGATCAGTGGATGTGGATCCGGCGCAGTGGAGACAGCGCTCTCGTGGTGATGGTAGCTCGACATCCGGATTTTCCCGAGGTCGTGCCTCGACCTCCCGTCGGGGCCATTAGGACTTTTTATTTCGTAGTACCTGTAGTGAAAAAGGAGCATGCAGACTCTATATTTTATGCTGACTCACTCATGTATGCAACTGATTTCTGTACTAGTCTATGGATTTAATATATAAAAGTTAGTCTTTTTCCATTTGTGAACATTTTCTATTTTTGGACATTATCTATTTTTGTACACTGCATTGAACAAACGAGGATAATATTGCAACAAAATAAAGTAAAACTGAAAATAGAAAATAAAATAAAAATAAAAAATAATAAAAAGGTGGAGCCTTGGAATCCTTGAAATTTCTTGAAGTGTCTTTGTACTTGGGGAAGCCAAAGGGTCGATCGGCCTTAAATTAAAGGTTCGATCGGCCCAAATTTAAAGGTTCGATCGGCCTTATACTGAGAGGCGGCGGTTGTTCTTCCTGGAGAGGGTCGATCGGCCCTCTGATGTCCTTTTTCTGCACGGATTGCCCTAGCAGTCCTTTTCCTGTATGGATTGCCCTAGCAGTCCTTTTCCTGTACGGACTTTAATACCAAACCTTATAAAAACCCTTGTCAGCCGACGGTTACAAAGCACAATTTTCTTTTCTTTTTCTTCGCACTGTTCTATTCTTTTCCTGCTGTGGACAAACACAATGAATTCTCACCCCTCTGTTTTGATGGAGAAACAAAGCAATTTTGAGAGTGATTTGGCTGTTTGGGTATCCAAGGTACCTCGCTCCGTTCGTCATGCCTTTGACAAACGTTTTGGGGTAAAGTGTATTTGGTCCCTTTTGCCCATGCATCCCAATTGGAATCTCTTACATGCTGCAGCTGCTTTTTGGGACGAATCTAATCACGTCTTCAACTTTTCTTACAACGAGATTACGCCTACCTATGAGGATTTTCTTGCTTTGTGCGGAGGGGAAGATGTCAGTTTGATAGCAGTTCCTCAGGATCGAGTTCCGTTGGTGACAAGGGTGGCTAAATTTCTTCGTGTTCCCACGGCTGTGGCTAGGGGCTTGGTTGAGGGTGTAGACATAGATATCTGTGATTTGCCGGGGAGGTTCGCTCATGGTGATGACTTTGACTCGGATTTTGCTTTGGATTGCTTGGCCCTCTGCTTGTTTTCCAAGGTTCTGTTTTCTCCTTATGTGGGTGTAGCTACCATTGGATGCTTGGATATGGTTGATCAGGTCCGTTCTGGGAGGAGCATCGTTCCGGTTCTCTTGGGCGAGACGCTTCATGGTATATCTCAGATAGCTAGGGGTGCTCCACTCATGACTAAGGGCAGTGCCAAATTACTGACCACATGGCTTGAGGATCGACTTTTTGTTCTAGAGATTCCCCCTTCGAGTGTCAAGCCTTGGTTTCACGGTTGCAGGAGGAAGGTTGGTCCGCTTTCTGGCTTATCAGAGCGGGAGTGGAAGATGTATTTGGCGGAGGTGGATACCGACAGGATTCATTGGCGAGTACAGCATTGGGGTCTCTCCTTTATCCGGAGCCTTCAGCTTGGGCGATGCTTGATTCGTGTACCAGCTTTTGAGACCACCGCTTTTTACTATGCGGAGCGGGTACTTCGTCAGTATGGCATGGAGCAGATCCGTCCTCCAACTTGGGGAACTTCTGAGTTTGATGATTTTGCCAAGGTTCTTCCAATGGACGTTGGTGTTTCAGTTTTGATGGTAAGCTTATGGAGTTCTCATGGGATGCCACGAGTTTATCTTGCGCAGCGGACCCTTAGCACTCATTTGTCACATGCTTATTTGACATGGTATGAAGAAAACTTGGGACCGATGAGGGAGATCTTATATGACTTGAGGCGGAGATTGATTCCTAACATATCTTCGAGCCGTTTTCTCAGAGACAGGGAAGCTTTGGGGATTTCTTTAGACACAGTGGAGGAGCATCCTCCCAAGAAGATTGAGCGGAAGTTGAAGGGCAAGGCGATCGAGGCGGTTCCCCCATTGAAGAAGAAGCATTCGCCTTACTTTAAGAGAGAGAGCAAGAAGAAACCGACTCGACGAGCCGCCAAGAAGGACGGAGATGAGGGGCCTAGTGCCAAGGAGTAGACCTATATGCCCGAGTATCCACCCACAGTCATATGCAGACACATTAGTTATTTATTTTGTCTTTTAATTTTTTAGTTTCTTTTGCAAGTTATGTAGTCATTAGTATAGTCGAGCTTAGACTCATCAAATAAGTGTAATCATGCATTGATTGTGGGAATGAAAAAGTTTATTGCTTTGATGAAAACAGATTGGATTTTTATTTATTTTTTTTGGACTGCACCGATTAAGGCTGCCTACGTTCCCCTTTTACAATGAGAACCAAGGGGCTCAGGTCGTCGTAGTTCATTTTCATCAAGCTACTATTTTTAGAAAGGGAAGATAGAAGCGGGACGATTTTTATTTTATTTGTTTGCTCTAACTTTTGCCTAGACCGCCCTTTACGGGTTTTCAATCTAGCGAGCTTTTGAACGCACCCTTTCTTTTGTTGCTAGACCGCCCTTTACGGGTTTTCAATCTAGCGGGCTTCTTTTTGCGGTTTTTTTTTTTTAGAGGGGAGGAAGAGCTTAATCATAGTAGCGTCTGAGCTTGCTGAGGTTGGTGGGCTCCTTGAATTCGTTGCCATCTAAATCTGCCATTTTAACTGCTCCACCCGAAAATATCTTCTTGATCACGTACGGGCCAGTCCATGTAGGGGCCCACTTCCCAAGAGGATTGAACTTATTGGGAAGTTGCTGCTTCAAAACCAAATCTCCTTCCTTAATGTCTAAGGGCTGCACCTTTTTGTTGAAAGCCCTTGCTGTCCGTCTTTGATAGGCTCGGATGTGTTCCATGGCTTTGAGTCTGCGCTCATCAAGTGTGGCCAAGCGATCATATCATTGCGGAGCCATTCAACTTACGCTACTTGATTCTCTAATAAGATCCTCAAAGAAGGGACTTCCAACTCAAGCCAGAGAACCTTTGCCTCCATCCCATATGTCGAGCAAGGAGTTTCGCACTGTAGGCATGCGGACGGAAGTTCTATATCCCCAAAGTGCCAACGGTAATCTCTCGGGCCAGTCCCTACCTCGAATTCTTTGTCTTTACGATTATACGCTCAATCGTTTTGTTAGGCGCCATTTGCTCCGTTGGTCGAGGCCTATAAGGGAAGACTTGTGTCGGGTAATCTTGAACTACGCGATGTCTGTCACAATCTCCGCCAAAGTGGGACCCATTGTCAGAGATGATCTCATTTGGTACCCCATATACGCACATGATGTCCTCCTTAATGAAGCTGTGCCACCTTCTTGGAAGTCGACACCTTGTAAGACTTTGCCTCGATCCACTTGGTGAAGTAATCCACGACTACTAATACAAAACAATGCCCATTGCTTCCGGCGGTGTAATCTTGCCGATCACATCAATCCCCCATGTCGCAAATGGCCGAGGGGTTACCATGCTATACAACTCGTGAGGGGTACATGGTTCAAATTGGAACACATTTGGCATTTAGGACATTTCCGCACAAGCTTGGATGCGGTCGGCTTCTATAGTGACCCAATAATAACCCAACCGTGTGATTTTCTGTCTCAACATTCGGCATTCATGTGCGGACCGCATAAGCCATCGTGTACTTCTTCCATGATCATTTATGCCCGTTTCGCGTCTACACGAGTAATAGGAGACCATCGTAATGTCTTTTGTACAACATATTATCCGGTAGAACAAAGCGTCCGGCCAATCGTTTCAACGCACCGCAAGCTTTTGGCTTTCACGTCTCCTAGAAAAGACACATCACCCTTCTTGAGATACTCATAAATTTGTGCGTACCACGGATCCTTATTCTCCTCGATGTCGGCTTGAATCTCGCGGCGGTAGGCTTCGTAGCGATAGCGGGGTTCTCTCTCCGACCAACTCTGAATGGTTTACGGACATTCCGTGAGGGATTTCGACCAAAGAAGCCGGTGTAGCTAAAGCGTCGGCGAATCTATTTACGTCTCTGGGTAGATAATGGAATGTCACTTCCACTGAATTGCTTAACTAGCTCTTCCATGTGAATGCAGTGCTGCTTTGTAGGTAGGGGTCAACGAGTCTTCCACTTCTTAGACGTCGATTGATAATTAAAGGCGAGTCTCTATATACCTCCAACTCCTTCACATTACGCTCCAAATTTGCTTCTAAACCGGCTATGCATGCCTCGTATTCATTTGCGTTGTTGGTGGTTGTAAAATTCAGTTTGATGGCGATAGGGGTGTGCTCATCTTTGGGATCAACCAAAAGGATTCCCACTCCGTTGCCTCTCTTGTTTGCGGCCCCATCAAAGAATAGTTGCCATCTCTCTTCTGTATCAAGGCTGAAAATCCCCTCGTCTGGAAACTCTGGTTCAAGCCCCTGTTCTTACGTGCTCGGAAATTACGCTAAATGATGCGCCATGGCTCTCCCTTTAAGCGCTTTTCTCGGCACATAGGTGATGTCGAATTCCCCGAAATCTTGACCACTTGGCTAATCTCATGGACAGAGACGGCTTGTCGAACAGATACTTAATGGGATCCATCTTTGACACCAGTAGAATCGGATGTGCTGACAAGTAGTGCTTGAGTTTATTAACCACCCAAACTAGCCCGGTGCAAGTTTTTTCTAACGCTGAGTAGTTTAGCTCACTGCCCTGCAACTTCCGGCTAACGAAATAAACGGCATTCTCCACCCGAGAATCTTTGGCTTCCTGTGCCGGCCATAGCCCCAGCAGTTTGTATCGATTCTTGTTAGGTACAATAGCAACGGTTTCTCCGAATGTGGGGGCGAAGGATGGGGGGATTGACCAAGTATCTCTTGATTTCCTCAAAGGCCTCTTGACACTTCCGGTCCCAATCTATACTTGCGGTCTTCTTCATCGATCGAAAATCGGCTCACACATAGTAGTCAATTGATTAATGAAGCGGGTGATGTCTTTGTAACCGTCCCATGAATCCACTTAACTTCTTTTTCTGTACGCGGTGGCCTCATCTCCATGATGGCTTGAATCTTCCTTGGATCTGCCTCAATCCCTCGTTCGGTGACCATGTAGCCCAGGACCTTTCCTCGAATAACTCCGAATGTACATTTGGCAGGATTCAGACGCATGGAGTGCTCGCGCAGCCTGTCAAAGAACTTCCTCAAGTCAATAAGTGATGACCGTCTGACCCTTTGGAATGAATGATCATATCGTCGACATACACCTCAATCTCCTTATGGATCATGTCATGGAATAATGCTGTGACCGCTCTTTGGTATGTAGCCCTGCATTTTCAATCCGAATGGCATTACGGTGTAACAGTATGTTCCCCATGGTGTAGTGAAAGCCGTCTTCTCACAGTACGCCTCCGCCATCTTGATACGATTATATCCTGCCAAACCATCTACAAAAGACTTGACCTCGTAGTTAGCGAGTGGCATCTACTAGCATGTCGATGTTGGGCAACGGAAAGTCATCCTTTGGGCTAGCCTTGTTGAGATCTCGGAAGTCAACACAAACTCTAACCTTGCCATTCGATTTCTTGTTGTCACAATATTAGATAACCACGTCGGATACTCAATAACTACGATAAAGCCCACTCGGAGGAGCTTCTCTATCTCTTCTTTAACTTGCGAGAGACCATCGGCTTAATGCGGCGCAATTTACGCAGACGAGGCTTGGCGTACGGGTGCTAGTGGTATCCTGTGCTCCACTATCGAGTTATCCGGCCCCAGCATATCCTTGTATGACCATGCGAACACATCTGAATATTCTTTAAGCGGCTCGATCAATGCTTCCCTTTCGGTCCCTTCGAAGAAACTTCCAATCTGTGTCTCTCTCGGCTCCTCTTTTCCGTTCTCCCAATTAATACATGATAACACCTCATCGGCGGCTTGGGCTCGACCTTCCTTTTGATTGATAACTTGCTTAGAAATTTCTTTAATGTATTCATTGTTTAGTGTGTCCGCTTCTTCTAATGAATCATTATTAACTAAGTTAATTTGATTAAGTTGAGCATTATTTTTAGTTAATTTATCATTTAAAAGATTGGCTATGAGGGGATACTCAGAAAGATCTAGCTTTTCATTCATAGCGAAAGGGAAAACAACATTTGCAACTAAGTCGTAGTCCTCTGACGTGAGGTCATCAGACTTAGAGGAAGACTCAAACTCAAAAGAAAACACATCAGACTCAAACAAAACATATGACTCTGAAGAAACAGAGGACTTGGGGGAACCAATGGGAGACTCGGCAGGAGGAGGCATCAATCCCAGCTCTTCAACCATGTATTGCTTCGTGGCTACGGGTCCGCCAAATACGCACCAATTCTTCAGCTTTCCAACCATGGGTGCCACCAACGTCCTTGGGTCAATATTGTCTGTCTGCTCTCCTCCAATGACTGCAACCATATCATCTTCCATATTCAGATTCCCCAAATGCTGTAGCAGGGTCTGACCATCCCATTCCTCTGACTCCTCTGAAACTGCTATGTCCTCGACCGACGGCTCATCCAAAGATACCTGCCCTAGCTGATCGGCCAACTCATCTTCAGTCTTGATGGTGTACCGGCTCTGGACTGTGACAACCTTGCCTCTCTTCTGACGTGGATCCATGAGAACTGCTTTCATCTTCGACCTATCGACCTCTGTATCCCTGAAGATCTCAAATCCTTTCTGCAGTCTACCTGTGTGATCGAACCAAGGCTCGTTAAACTCCATGCAGGAGAACTCCTCGCCTTCCTTGACAAAGTAACTGTTGAGGGAAAGGCGGTATGGTCTCATCTCTGGCTTCTCGTAGGGTAGCTTTGCCCTCTTGAGGTACTCAATTCTTTTCTCTTCAGCCCGATCTTCAGGGGTAATAACATAACCTAAACCGTGCTTGCTGCGATGATCAGTATCTTCCATTACTTGCGTAGGCCCTTGGAGATGCTCACCCAGCCCCAGTCCTGGTACAAATCCCATGTTTCTCATCATTCTGATAGCTGGTCGTACTCTGTCCGATGTTTTTGTGAGGTCTACCGCGCAAACCTGTGCTTGTGCTATTAGGCGAAAAACCGCCGAACATTGAACTACCCTCTTCGTCTTGAATGCAGTAGGACCGGCTTTCCCCCGGTGCTTGACCCTTGAGACGTTACCAAATCGCTGTAGATGACCGTCACTTGGTCACCCGACTGGAATTTCACACACTGATGCAATGAGGAAGGGACTCCATTCATCTGATGCAACCATGGCCTACCCAGCAGCATGGTGAAAGTGGAAGGTATGTCTATGACTTGGAACTCGGCAATCATAGTAGTAGTCCCGCAAGTAAGAGGCAAACTGATTATTCCCAACACTGATCGGCTAGTAGAGTCGTATCCTCGCACGGAATGAGCTGAAGGTCTCAAATCTGTAGGACTTAGATCAAGGACGTCCATCATCTGGAAGGCGAGAATGTTCACCTTGAAACCGTTATCAATGAAAATACGTGGCAACCTTTTCCCGTTGACCTCAATAGTAATGTGCAGTGGTTCATTATGATCCGATCCAAACTCCGGCATGTCCAACTACGAAACGTGATGATATTCCCAAAGTGTATGTTGCCGATCATCTGTGTTACATCTTCTGGCTTTGTGTCAGACGGTACCAAAGTCGCAGCAAGATTCTGTTCCAACATCATCCTGTGAGCATACGAGGACGTTAGCAAGGACCATAAGGATATATTGGCTTGGGTTAGCTTCAGTTGAGTGAGAATTGGGTCCTCTTTATCGGGATTCACTACTTCAGTTTTCAGACCAAAGACTTTCTTCGCCCCTTTATCTTCTGCTTGATATACCCTTCCGGACCTCGTGAGTAGATTAACCCCATTCTTTTCCATGTCGGATACTTCTGCGTGAATTTCGGCCAACGAGAGAGGTTTAGGACTCTCTTCCACATAATCATCATTTAACGAGGCAACTTCTCTGGACAGTTCCTCAAAAGACAGCATATAACAAGAAAGTTCTTTATAAATTGAACTCAAATTACAAACTGACACAACTGCCTCACTGTCCGTCACAACAGACTCGACTGGATCAGTGAGGTCTTCCTCTACCATAGCAATATCACTACCAACTATCTTACTAGGATTCTCTATCTTCCCTTCAATGATGAGCTTCTGCACGGCCCTCTTTCAAAGCAAAACCAAGGCATACTCGGACAAATCGGCAAAAACAATCCCTTTCGACAATAGGCGAGAATACCTCCTCTGTGACGACCCAGTTTCTCAAAAGCATCTTCCATCTCTACCAAACTGATAAAATTACCTTCCACCATGTGGATCCTATTGTTGGGGAGAGGATTCCCCACAACATTTGGAGACTTCGGCTTCTCTACTTTGCCTTGCCGAATCAAGTCTTGCACTAACCGTTTGAACTGAAGGCAGTAATCAGTAGTGTGACCCTTGTATTTGTGGTAGTGGCAATACTTAGAAGCGTCTAAGCCTTCCCTTGGGTTTACCGGGTCGTAATTCTCAAGCGGCTTGACCAAGCCCTTCTTTACTAGTACTTCAAAAACCTTGCCCATTGGCATTCCAAAATCGTCAAACACTTCCCTTTCGCGGTGAACATTGTTATTCCCCCTCATTACAACTTGAACATCCAAAGCAGCTCCTCCTTGCACATAATTTACTTGCCCCACTGGCTCTTTCTTTGCTGCGGTATTGGCGGGAGCTCTATAGCGGAACGAATTATTAACAGCCCCAGTGTCCTTCGGTGGAGTGATTCCGGTGATGCCACTTTCGTATCGTACTCCCGAATCCACCATTTCCCTAAGATTGGGGAAATAACCATTACCAACTGCCAACTTGTGTCCGGACAACAAGCACTTGTAAAAAATCATTTTCTGTTCATTCTCCTTGGGCGGATACTGAATTTCGCTCAACTTATCATTCCAACGCTTGTAAAAATCATAAATTGACTCCCCATTCTTTTGGAGCGTGTGCTCCAAATCGGCTCGATTAACTTGCCAATCCATGTTTGCTTGATACTTTTCAGAGAACACCCTACTAACCTTGTCCCAAGTATCCCTTTCCTCTTCATTCAACTTCAAAAACCAACGGAGAGCAGCCCCTTCCAATGTGCTATGGAACATTCTCGCCATTTGTTCGGGCGTACAGTCTTTAGCCCTCATCGCCAACGTATAGCTGTCTAGATGCGTCTTTGGACAAGTAACTCCTCCAAACATGGCCATCTTGGGCATCTTGAAATCTTGAGGTAGGGGTGCAACCTTGCTTGGATTAAGCATCTTAATGGGGGACACACCTTGCTTTCCCATTTGTTCGGTTAACAACTTCACTTGCTCAACCAAGGCTAACACAGTTGGGTCTGCAGCAATGTTGGGATTCTGGATAGCTGGGGGTTGGATGATGGTAGGGGAGGTGGAGTAGGTAGGAATATGGTGGCCGGAATAATTGAAGGGTAAAGTGGGAGGGGGTAGGTTAGCAAAGTGGTCCTTGGGTGTGTCGGCAGGAGGTTGATAAGGTCTTTTGGATTTGCTCGAGCTCCCATACATGACTGGTGGTGGAACATTATTGTAGCCGTTTGGAACGTAGTTGGGTAGAGGGAAGGTAGGTGCATTGGGGTTGGCAGGATTAGGAGCATTGACAGTTTCATCTTCAACATCGACAACTTCATTCCCCATCAAAATAACCTTGTGTCCCCTTTTACTGAGCTCCTCAACAAAATGATCCTTCAACTCTTGATTGTGATTCTTCAAAGTGCGATTCTGCTCTTCAAGTTTCTCAACCCTCATGGTCAAACCGGCAAAGTATGCGTGCAGAGCAGGCGGAATGTCATTGAAGTTGGGGTTGACTGGACCTTCCATTGAAGTGACTGGTGTAGAGCCGGTTGCAGAGGCAGCAGGCGTGCTTGGAGTAGTTGATGGAGGCAAGGTTGTCATTGTTGAATGAAGAACGCGGCCCGACCTTAGCTCTGCGGAAGTATCAGACAAGACTCGGCTTTAGGAGAAAGGGTTGACTCAATGCAGTGTACTAGCTTGAATTTTTTATTTACAAAAGCTTTGTTTCTTTTAGACCTACTAGGGTTGGAAGGGATACCCCTTTTTCGCAACTAACTAAATATCCTAAAGTGGTGGATCTTAACGACTAACCTTCTTGTATAGACACTTAATATAATTTTTACGAAAAGTACCACAAACCCATGATAGGCCAAGATCTTTTAACAATATATCACTCAACCTTACATAGCACGTCCTTTGAAAGGAAATCAATTTTTTAGTGCCCTTAATCTCTCGATAGATCTTGACTTATCATTGGTTCGTAGCGACTTAACATAAAGACCTTATTAATTGTCTACATAAAAAAGCTAGTCAAAACAACCGGTCACATGGAGTGTATTCTTAGTAAAGTGGGTGACACAAGGGTTAGGTTTCAGGTTCCCACCGTCCAGCCGAAGCGCACTGATGAGTGGATGGCCAAGTGAGACTCGAAAGGGAGGCGACATGATCACCACACTTCCCGCACTTTGGCTTCTCCGATGGGTTAAAGGGTGTCTGTGCAGTGTGACACAGACTCTAGTGGTAGTGTGAGGTAAAAAGTCTAATTCTTTTAAGGAAAAAAGGATTTATTTTTATTTACATGAGATGCATGCATGCAATGCAACAGTTAAGAATAGAAGGAAAAGAAAAAAAAAGTGAAAATACAACACCATACAAGAAAACGAAAGTCTGACCCACTTAGTTTGAAAAAGTTTCAAAACAGTCCCCAGCAGAGTCGCCACTGTGAATACCCCGTCCCGATGCAACGCGCATTCGGAAGTTTGAAATAATTAATCATAAAAATGTCGGATCGAAATGGGATATTCATTTAGTGACACTCGCTTTAAGCCATATTAAAATATTAGTTTAATTTTGAGAGTCGCCACGCCACTTTGATATAGCCCAAAGCTTTGAAAAAAGGCTAAATATGTAATTGGGTTCGGCGGTCAAGTTACAACAGAAGAAGAAACGTTATCACTCCTATTGCCAGACGAATCGGTCTTTCTAGCATGTTGGGTGTTGGTTGTGTGCGGTGTTTACAGGAATAGATAGGAGAAACGGGATCATGCATAAGGAGGATGGGAGAGAAAGAATTAATTGATGATCGCACCCTAGAACCTTTGAGTTAGGCCCTCGGAAGGTGCACTAATCAACGTTCATCCTTGGGGAATTATTGATCATGGGATAATTATAACTAAGGTGGAAAGTAAGAAATAGTTCCTAGATCCATTGGATTTCTTGGGCGAAACCTTAGATCATCCTCGGCTATTGTATATTTAAATATATTAAAACAGTCCTAAATCTAGCATAAAGGAACAATTAAAATATAATAAACATGCAAATATAATATGACAATAATAATAAAGAACAAAAAATATTAAAAAGAGTCTTACCAATTGTAGCAAGACTTTGGGATCGAATCTAGGGCGATTCGAAGAGAGTAAGAAGAACTGTGGGTAAAACAAGAGTAGTCTCGTTTCTCCCGAGTGAATTGTGTGTTGAAATTGGGGAACCGGTCACACTTATTTATAGTGCTTCGGTACTTGGGCTGGGCCAACTGAAGGGTCGATCGGCCCTAAATATAAGGGTCGATCGGCACTGAATAGAGGGACGATCGGCACAATGATTGAAGGTTCGATCGGCACCGAATAAAAGGGTCGATCGGCCATACAGCGAATAAAGGGCCGATCGGCACTTTGACCTGGCGTGCTTTCCACGCAGGCAAATGACGGCGGGGTTGACCGATTGGTTTAAGGGATTTTAGGGTTTCTATTTAATTACACCGGGCCAGGTATTTAGAACACCTTTTTTCGGACCGGGTACTAACAAGGGGCTGAACTTGCTTTCATGTTGACCTTGTAGCATTCTTTGGAAACTTGTTGGTTTCCCTTCAACTTGGCCACACCCCAAGGTGTTGGAAACTTGACGCAGTGGTGATAAGTTGACGGCACGGCCTTCATGTTGTGTATCCAAGGTCTTCCCAAAATGACATTGTACGAGGAAGAGCACTCGATCACGCAGAATCTTTCCATAGCATTCATACCCTCCAAATAGATGGGCAACTTGATCTCCCCGACTATTTGCTTTATCTCCCCACTGAACCCTACCAGCACGGATGAATTCTTCACAACTTCGGATAAAGGAATACCCATATCTTCAAGAGCATGAGTGAAAATTATGTTGACTGAGCTCCCGCCATCAACAAGGATTCTCTTGACCACACAGTTGGCAATCTGCACTTGAACAACTAGACCATCATGATGAGGATCCAACGTGTTGTCCTTATCTTCATCTTCAAAGGAAATAACATGACCATCTGTGAAGTCCCGACATCTTGAAGGCAATTCTGAGTGATCCTCCTTGGAACTTTTGGCATGACGCTTGGGCTGCGAGTAAGTTGTTCCACAAATATGAGATCCACCTGAAATGACATTTACTACCTTGGTAGCCGGAGGCGGTGCAACTTTCTGTCCTGGATCGCTCCCCGAATCGTGCTCTTTAGACTTGCTTCTGACTCTCTTCTTGCCCAACAAATCCTTAAGAAGACCCTTGGACAATAGGTGAGCAATTTCCTTCCTCAAGGCAAAACAATTCTCGGTAGTATGCCCAAAATCCTCATGAAATGCGCACCACTTGGACTTGTCCTTCCAAGTTGTAAATTTGGTCGTTCTTCTTGGGTCACCTTGCTTTATCTCCAAGATTTCCCATGGCGCACAAGATTCCCGCAATATCCACGTAAAAGCAAGATTCAGAAATTTTTGGATAATCATTATCATCTTCCTCTTGATCATCATCTATAACATGAATTCTAGAAGATTCGCATTTAACAGGGGTTTGCCTGTTGGACTTATAGTGATGGGAATCCGATTTTCCGTCGAAGGCTCAAATAGAGGAGTAGGAGTCCTCCCGGCTGACTTCCCCATCGCCAAGCTATCTTCCTCCAATCCGATGAAAGGCAAGGCCCCGGTTCTCGATTTCTTCAAGTTGTTTCTCGAGAGTCATCACCAACTCGTTATAGAACAATGAGCTCTTCTTCAGTTTCCTATGCGGAATGCTTCCGTAGCGGTGGACACATCCAAGTTGGGTATAGTCACTGCCTCTTTGTTAAACCTGTGCAAATACTCTTTAAGATTCTCGTTAGGTTGTTGCACAATTCTATAGAGATCACTAGTCAACTTGTCAAATGCCCTATTGCAAGAAAATTGGTTAATGAACATATTAACAAGTTGAGCATAAGATGAAATAGAGTTTAGAGGGAGCCCTGTTAGCCATTTTAAGGCTGGTCCTGACAAAGTAGAGCTAAAGCCCCTGCAAAAACACGCTTCTTTAAACATAGGGGGATACTTATGATATCCATTGATTCCCGATACAAAGAACACATGCTCTGCGGGGGTCGGTGCTTCCATCATACTTCTTCATGTGAGGGACTCGAGAATTTCTTTGGGATCTCCACACTAGCTATTGCTGGAACAAAACGAGATTCATTGTAGCAAGTTGGAGAAACTTGGTGGTACGGCATGTTGACTCCGGGTATGCTTCGAAGCAAATCCTTGATAGTCTGCATTTCCTTAACAAGTTGACTCTCTGCGAAAAGAGGATTGTTATTAAACTGAGATGCAGAAGTATCAAAAGCATTAAAGAAATTTCCTGCTTGCCCCATCGGGGGTGTAGCATAGGTGTAGCAAGATGATAGCGCAGGTTGGCTAGTTGGTCGGCTGAATCCTGGTTGTTCGATTGGAATGGACGCCACGATCGTGCTCTCTCGCCGGCAAGGTATTAGTCATAGGAATATCCCCAACATGGCTTGGTCCCGTACTGCACCAAACAAAGATCTAGGAAGTAAAGGTGAAAATGGAGTAGATACTTGAGTTTCAACTTGCTTCCCTTTACGCAGCTATCAACGGCGCCGAATATCATGGCATTCGTATGCTCCTGACCATCCAAACGATCGCCTATTTTCCTCAACATGTCCGCCATGTTGGACATTATCTCCAAATTGACAGCTTCTGCACTTGGAGGAGGATTGCCTTGGGCATTGGAAACCGGAAGCGGACGGCTCCTCTCGCCTTGATCACGGGACGACGGATTAGCCATTTCTACTTGAATAATCAAAGTTTTCCACAGACGGCGCCAAATTGTTTTGGTCAAATTTCAACAAGTATATTTCGAAGGGATGAAAAATGACTAAAGTGATAAAAATCTAGGTACAATGATTATCAAGTTGAATGGGGACGGACACAAGATGTTTGTTGACTAGGGAAAGCCCTTGAACAACTTGTTCGCCGGCATAAAACCCCGGGAGGATTTGGTACCTGCCTTGACCGTAAGTTTACTATGTGTTTTTGGTGATTACAATGCTAAGAGCGTATTCAAAGGGAGCTTAGGCTAGAGTGAAAGTGTGTGAAAATACAGTGTGTTTTTCCCTTTTATACCTCAAATAAAACTAATTTAACAAAAAGAAAAGATGGTCCTCAAAACTCGGGATTAAGGCTGATCTTGTGGAGATATATCCGCATTTGTTTGTTGAGGAGAAGATAGTGATCCGTTGCTGAGGAAACGTGGTTGAATCAGTCTTCGCCTCCTTTGACACATTCCCTAAAAAATAGGACCAACGTAACAAAGAGCTCAACCTGCAAATAACCAAGATGTAAAATAGGACAACTCAAGTTGTTAGTACCAAGTTGTGGTATGCAAGTTGTAAACATGTTGACTGAAAATGTAGGGCCCAACAAGGTGTTTAAGAGGAAAGTCGGGAAAGAGACTAGAGGAAGAGAGATGACGAATGAAGAAAAATACTTTACAATGTCGATCATGAACATAACTTGTTTATTTATTTGTCGCAATGAAGATAAAAAATGATGAAATTAATATTAAACAAGATATAAAAACAGGGGTTAAAATTAGTCTATTTAATTAATGTAGGGTTTTTTATTGATATAACAGTAATATTAATAAATATACAAAAATATTAAACAATATACAAAACGGGAGATATGATTAGTTTATGTAATGTGGTTTGATCGGGTGGTTTGGTTCGCGGTTCGGTTTTGGGGTTCGATCTCGCGATCTCAAATCGTGATTTGGCTTGGTTTGGTTTAGTTTGATCCGGAAGGGTTAAGCTACAAACTAAAACGAAACATGTGATTTGCCAACATTTAATATCAAACTGAACCATTAATAATTGAAAACCAAATCAAACCATATAAGTTTGATCCGGTTCGCCGACCACTTAAACCCCTAAATGTATCCCCTATTGGGCCCTCTTGTAAAGTATACGGGCTTGAGGGCCCAATTAACCTATTGGCAGACATCCTTTCATACTTTATTTCTTTCTAAAGCCCAAAAGTAAAAAAGGGCCTATAAGATTCACAAATATACACTTTCATTTATTTTCTGTTATTAGATGTTGCAATCTAAGTGTACATATGACACATAAAGCTCTAAAACATCGAGGACTCATTGTCGTTTTCGAAAAAAGAAACCTAACTAGAATCTTCAAAACAAGTTACGAGGGTGCGAAATGTACAAGGCGAAAAAGACGTAAATGGAACACGAGAAATAGTAGCCGTCCGATCGGAATCCATGATGCTAATCATGATAATGTGAGACCAGAAGAGAAAGTAATGCCAGCCATGTTTGAGCCCTTCATCTTGCAATCAGGGAGTGGGACCCAATTCCAGCTTCTATTTTGTGTATCATAACAAAGCCAAATAATGTCCCAAACACCTTCAAAATTGGACATTAAAACAGCTCTAATTGTCCCTTGTCTCTCTTCTAAACAGCCCATCATAACTCCATAGGGCTTTTTAATCTTATCAATGAGCCCATTTTGTACCTTTGAGATTATGACCCATTGCCCACCATTTGGGCTCAAGCCCCACAACTCCACACCCTTGAGCACCCTTACTCTTCTATCTTCCATGTTGCTCGATCGAACGATTAACATTTTACCATCACCGTAAATGTGTAGCCGATCAATCACATTTCCCCAAGTGAATCCAACGGCCGAACCTCCCTCCTCATTTCTCGCTCCATCAAATCTTGGCCGCACGACCACAGGTGTGTCCCCGTGAGATCCAACCACTATAATAACACTCCCTCTCGACCTATTAGATGCACTTAAAAAAGAGTAACCACTCCCCTTAGTACTTGACAATTTCTCATCAATCTCCTTTGCTTCCATAGACCTCCACTTGTTAGTTTTCGAGTTGTACTCGAATAAAATCGGGGTGTCTTCGACTAACTCAGCAAACAAGAACTTGAATTGACCAGACTCAGAAGTGTTGGTTAGTAATTTAATACCTGATCGTCGCCATGAAGATGTGCCACGTGGCCCCAATGGACTAAGAGGTATCTTTTTAACCGTTTTACTAGTGGGATTAACCGAAATAACTTCCCGACTAGTGTTCAAGGCAAAAAGAAAAAAATTACCCGACGCAGTCAAAAAGTAAAGATCTTCGCCGGGAGGAACTACGTGCTTCAACATATCTGCGATCATGATCGTGAACCACCGGTTACAACAATCGGTGAACCCGTCTAGCACTGCATCGCGATGCCAACGCTTCTTATAAATGAATAGCCAAGTGGCGGAGCTAGATTGGATGTTATAATTCCGAACAAAATCTTGATCGGATATAACGGTCAAAATGGACTTGTTAACGAACTTTAACCGAAGGATATCGGGTAACGCTAGTTGGAAGACAATATATTGGATGAGTTCCGATGGGAGGAGGGAGAAGCCGACGGTGGTGGTGGTTGTGAAATTCCGGCGACTTTCATCCATCTAAGGTTCTTAGTTATCCAGTTTGTAGTTGCAATGAGCATTATATATTGCGACAGGGAGTTGGCTTTAGTGAGGAGTTTAAAAATAAAGGGTTGCTTTTAAGTATTAATAATTGGATTAAATAATTATAAAATTGGCGTAATACTAGGTGAAAAAAACAAAATTTCTGAGTAAGCATCCGGTCCGATCGATGCCATTGGCCTAATTATTGAATGGTGAAGATTGTACGCATGCGGCAAGCCATTGTTGCAAGAAAGTTGACACTTTTCTATTTTAATTAATTGACGATAATGATTTTTTTTTTAATATGAAATAAAAAAATAATGTTGTATACTATTTAAGTCACACAATTATGATGGAGCATGCATCAAAGGATCATCACATATACTCGGTTCCGTCTCATTACAAAAGTCACAAAAACCTCATTTTATTGACCCATTTGAAAAAGTACAAACCCAAAAAGGAATTTTTTTTTTTTTTTAATACTTATTTATTTATAAGACCCAATTTTCAGACTCACATCATTTATTCACTTGTTATTTTCTATCTCATATTCTCTTTTCTATTTCACTTTTTATATTCACAACACTTAATATAATATATTATACACTTTCCTTAATTTTTTAATTTTTGTGTAAAACCTATTTATATCTTTTGTTTTGTAATGGGACGGTGGAATACATCCTCAACTTTAGCATTAATAACCTGTAAGAACATGGATTAATATAACATATAAATACTTAATAAAATAATGATCAATATTATAATATATGGTATAAAGTATAGAACTCTAAATAATATGTAGAATTCCATAATATAAGTATACCATTAAATGATGGGCATAATGGTAATATCTTATATATCAATAGGTGTAGTCCCTAAATGAAGTGCCCCTTGGATTATATATAAAGGCCTATCCATCAAGCCTATGAATCATTAGTTATTACATTCTCATTCAGTCAATATTCTTCCTAAGTACTTGAAGAACAAAGAGATTAAAAGGCACTCATCATTTAGAAGATCTACTCTTCCTAAATCAAAGACTATCTTCATATCTTCATCAAGAACAAGATTAAGAACGAACATGGAATCACAAGGTAATTACACGCTTCCGTCTTATTCTTCTTCTTCTTCTTCTTCTTCTCTTCTTAATCTAGTAATGAGTCGGTTCATGTTTAATGGATCATAATTGTTCCAACAATTGGTATCAGAGTCTGCTCATATACTAGATTGAGTTTGAATTTCTTATAAAGTCTTGTGCTTTAATTTGTTTTAAATCCATGTATAATTACACTTAGTTTTGTTCTTGTACATAATACTCATTTTGTCTAAGAGTATTATGTTCATAACTTCATTCTATTTCTGAAATTTTGGTTTTACTCAAAAGGCTTTCAATGTAAGATTATCCCATTTTTGAACATAGCCACCATCCTTGGATGCGTTGTGAGTTTGTTCATATGCATAGCCACGCATTTTTTAAATGTGTTGTGAGTATGCGGATCTACTTACTTTGATTGAAAATTGAGTCACCATTAAATTAAAAACTCCATTCAAATGAGCTTCCGGAATAATAACCGATTAAGAATCTGTCAATGATTTTTTTTTTTTTAAGAAATGCATTCGGCCCCTCCTCTGGCACCGTATGCCTGTCTGGATTAGTAGTTTGTGTTGTTCGCGTTCGGCAGTTGACAAGGCAACAGGAGAAATGCTTTGTTAAATGTCTTATTGAGGCTTTTAATTGGTGACTATTCATAAAGAAATGGTGACTTTTATCCACGGCTGTTCATAAAGTCTCTTGGACCATGGCTGTTCATAAAAAGGCAATAGTCTAATTGGTGACTTTTCGTTGCCCAAAATTTTTGATAATTTATTAATAAATTATAATGTCTGGACACCAGTCGCGCTTCGGTGGTTCTTGGAGTTATTAAACTTTAAGAATGGACGGGTAGAACAAAAGGATATTATCTTTTATTAATAAATTTCGCTTATTTCTTTACTTTTTAAATTTTCAGAAATTACCTTAAAGTCTTAAGTGCCCTAAAATATGATTAATTATATGCTTAAACAAATTTATTCATTGTTTAAATAATATTGTTGCCAAAGCAATTTACGTTATTTAAATACAAATTTGTTAAAGTGATGAATGTAAATATTGATATGTGATAACATGTTTGTTTCCCAAAGGAAACCTTGTTATTGACTAAGTATTTGCATTCATAGGGTAATAATTGAACTAAACTTTTGGTCATTTTAAATGCTGTGAACCATCCCAAAGGAAGGCGGGTGTTTAAAGTGAATTGTTTATATTCTTTATTACCGAGGAACAAATACCTTAAACTTAAGGACACTTTTTGTACTTGATCCGACCCAAAGGAAGGCAAGTATTTAAAGTGTGTTGTTTAAGCTATTTGTTTACCCTAAGATAAATCAAATTGTGAGTCAATTCGTAATCAAAAGATTAGTCTTGATGTCATATTGATTATCTTTTATTTTGATGGTATTCATTTTGATATAATTAATCATTGTGTAGTTTCTTATACATGTTTTGTTTCATTCTTTTGTTCTCTTCATTCAGATTTGATCAGTGCTTCATCTGTTACTACTGCCTTAAATTCAATTCCTTTGCTAACTGGGACAAACTTTAAAACTTGGAAAAACAAGATTATTATGGTCTTAGGCTGTTTGGACCTTGACCTCGCATTAAGAGAACAAGCTCCCGCCCTCTAACCGATAAAAGCACCGCGGAAGACCGCTTGAGTTCAGAGAGGTGGAAGCGTTCTAATCGCGTCGGCTAAGCATAATTAAGAATGCGATCCGGAGACATTTCGAACGGTGTCTCAGGGATGTTGGTGCAAAAGGTTTCCTAGATGCCCTAGAACAACGCTTTGCAAAAGCGATAAATCGGAAACAAGTGCTACCTTGAGGAAGCTTGTTTCCATGAGGTATAAGTGGCACCAAACCTAAGGGAATACATAATGGAAATGTTTCATCTATCAACGAAATTAAAAGCACTCAAGTTGGACTTGTCGGAAGACTTGCTTGTGGATTTGGCTTTAATTTCTCTTCCTTCGCAATTTGGTCATTTTGAAACGACCTATAATTGTCAAAAGGACAAGTGGAATATTAATGAATTAATTTCACATGTCACGGAGGAAGAAGATAGGTTGAAACACACCAAACCTGAAAGTGCACATTATGCATCTACCTCTTCTCATGGGATTAAGAGAAAAGGTAAGGAGATTGCGGTTGCATCAAAGAAGCCTAAGGGATCATCAAATGATCAAAAGGTGAAAAAGTGCTTCTTTTGCAAGGACCCCACTCACATGAAGCCCGACTGCCCTAAGTATCGCCAATGGCAAATTAAGAAAGGTATGTCATTTAGCTTTGTTTGTACTGAAGCTAATTTAGTTTCAATTCCTTCGTATACATGGTGGTTAGACTCCGGTGCAACTACTCACATAAGTTCATGTATGCAGGGTTGCCTGAACTACCGAACGCCCAATGAAGGTGAAAGATTCATCTACATGGGAGCCGGAAAGCCTAGTGAGAGGGGCGGAGGGCATAGGGACTTTTAGATTATCTCTTAGTACCTGATATTATTTAGTTTTGAATAATGTTTTTATTATTCCATCTTTTAGACGGAATTTGATTTCCGTCACTACATTAGATCGGGAAGGTTATTCCCGTATCTTTGGCAATAATAAATGCAATATATATTTTGATTCAAAACTTTTTGGTACTAGCTCTTTGTCTTACATTGATAATCTATATTTACTTGACACGATCAATTCATTAAATGAGTCCCATAATAATGAAACTAACTCTCGAGGCATAAAACGAAAGTTTTCAAGTAAAAACTCTTATACCTTGTGGCATAGGCGTTTGGGTCATATCTCCAAAAGGAGAATTGACAAGCTTGTGTCCGAGGGAATATTACATAAGCTTGATACTCCGGAAAATAACTTTTGTATTGAATGCCTTAAGGGAAAATTTACAAATAGTACAAACAAAAATGAATCCTTGAGAGCTACAAAAGTCTTAGAACTAATTCATACGGACATATGTGGACCGTTCCCTACCCCTTCATGGAACGGACAAACATATTTTATTACGTTCATAGATGACTTCTCTCGTTATGGATACATTTATTTACTTCATGAAAAGTCTCAATCATTGGACGTTTTCAAGTCTTTTAAAGCCGAAGTTGAAAATCAACTTGAAAAGACTATTAAGAACGTTAGATCCGATCGTGGTGGTGAATACTACGGTCGGAATGACGGTTCGGGAGAACAACGTCCGGGTCCTTTTGCTCGCTATTTGGAAGAGTGTGGGATTGTCCCTCACTACACCATGCCGGGGACACCTAGCATGAAAGGTGTAGCCGAGAGACGTAATAGAACCCTTAAGGATATGGTAAGAAGTATGGTTTCTTGTACTTCTTTACATCACTCATTATGGGGCGATGCTTTGAAAACCGCAACCTACCTACTTAATAGAGCTCCTTCAAAAGCTACTGACAAAACCTCTTATGAATTATGGACCGGTAAGAAACCGTCCCTTAATCATCTTCATGTTTGGGGTTGTCCAGCCGAAGCTAGGCCTTATAGACCTAACGAAGGAAAGTTGGACGCTAAGACAGTTAGTAGTTATTTTGTGGGGTATTCTCAAAGATCTAGGGGATATAAATTCTATGACCCAAAGACTAGAACCTTTTTCGAGACGGGAAATGCTAGGTTCTTTGAGGATGTTGAATTTAGAGGGGAAAATTTGAATAGTAATTTTGAATTTGAAGAAATGGAAGAGGAATTCGTTTCTATACCTCTTCCTATAGTTCCTATCGAAAATCAAGCGGTGTGCTCGAAATTCTACAAGAACATATAATTCAAAATGACGTTAATTCTCCTATTAATGAACAACATGAAAATGTTGATGAGGAAATTCAACACCCTCAAAATCAAGAAGAACCGGTGCCCTTAAGAAGATCTAATAGAGCAAGAAGGAGTGCTATACCGGATTATTATGATGTGTATCTTGCCGAGAATGAGGAACCGTTAGGTTTAGTGGGAGATGAGCCAATCACCTTCCATGAAGCCATTAGTGGTCCAAATTCTCATAAGTGGATTGATGCCATAAATGAAGAGTTAAAATCCATGAATGACAATAACGTTTGGGATCTTGTCCCATTACCTAAGAATGTGAAACCCATTGGGTGTAAATGGGTCTTTAAGACCAAAAGGGATTCACAAGGTAATGTGGAAAGACATAAGGCCTGCCTTGTCGCTAAAGGGTTTACTCAAAAAGAAGGCATTGATTACAAAGAAACATTTTCACCGGTATCCTCTAAGAATGCTTTTAGGATCATTATGGCTTTAGTGGCACATTTTGACCTTGAACTTCATCAAATGGATGTAAAGACAGCTTTTCTCAATGGCGACATTGAGGAAACTATCTATATGAAGAAACCAGAAATGGTGACTGATTCGGATCAAACTAGTCAACTAGTTTGTAAACTTAAAAAATCCATTTATGGGCTCAAGCAAGCATCTCGTCAATGGTACTTAAAATTCAACCAAGTTATTCTATCATTTGACTTTGAAATGAATCTTGGTGAAGATTGTGTGTACCATAAGTTCAGTGGGAGTAGGTTTATATTTTTGGTCTTATATGTGGATGACATTTTACTTGCTAGTAATGATAAGGACCTTCTTAAGGAAACCAAGAAATTTCTCTCAAACAAATTTGAGATGAAAGATCTTGGAGAAGCTTCTTTTGTATTAGGAATCCAAATACATCGTGATCGCTCACGAGTTATGTTAGGATTATCACAAAAGAGCTATATAGAGAAGGTATTACAAAGGTTTAGCATGGAAAATTGTAAACCACATGACACCCCGGTCTCTAAGGGAGATAAGTTCAGTTTAAATCAATGTCCTAAAAATAATCTTGAATCCAAGTATATGGAAAATATCCCTTACGCATCGGCGATAGGAAGCCTAATGTATGCTCAAGTCCGTACTCGCCCGCATCTTGCCTTTATTGTTGGCATGCTTGGGCGATATCAAAGCAATCCGGGAAGAGAACATTGGGTCGCAGCCAAAAGAGTGATGAGATACTTACAAAACACGAAGAACTACATGCTTACATATACAAAGTCGGATCATCTTGAGATCATTGGTTTTTTCGATTCCGACTTTGCTGGATGCCAAGATAGTCGCAAATCGACATCGGGTTATGTCTTCACTTTGGCCGGTGGAGCAATATCTTGGAGAAGTGCCAAGCAAACATTAGTAACTACTTCCACCATGGAAGCCGAGTTTGTTGCTTGCTACGAGGCATCCAATCAAGCTATATGGCTGCGAAAATTCATAGAAGGGCTGCGAATTGTCAAAGGTGTTGAAAGACCGCTTAAGTTATATTGTGACAATCGGGTCGCGGTATTGTACTCCAACAACAACAAGAGTTCATCTAAATCTAAGCATATAGATATTAAGTTTCTTGTTGTGAGAGAAAGAGTACAAAATGAACAAATAGAAATAGAACTTATTGGTACAAACTCCATGTTAGCGGATCCATTTACTAAGGCGTTATCTCCTTTAGTATTTCACGAGCATGTTGCTCATATGGGTGTAATGACTTTTGATAATGCCTAAATCAGTGGGAGTTTTAAATGTTTCTATTTCCTTGTGTTGTTTTTTTATTTAAATTGATCTCATTTGGTTAAAGTAGGACTAGTTGGAGAATATATATATGCATTCTTCATATATATTCATTAATTTTCCATGCTACATATCTATACTTTATCTATGTCATTTAGTTGGATATATATATGTGATTAATGTGGGTTTAGTTGCGAATCAATTACAACGAATGCCCCTTTAGTCCTTATACTTATATGACTAGTGGACGGGATTGTTTTCGAATGACAACAAAGTGCACATAAGGGTTGTCATTTGTGTTATAAATATGATTGAAGAAATTTATTAAGTGAAGGTATATGTTATAATAATCCAAGTGGGAGATTGTAAGAACATGGATTAATATAACATATAAATACTTAATAAAATAATGATCAATATTATAATATATGGTATAAAGTATAGAACTCTAAATAATATGTAGAATTTCATAATATAAGTATACCATTAAATGATGGGCATAATGGTAATATCTTATATATCAATAGGTGTAGTCCCTAAATGAAGTGCCCCTTGGATTCCTATATAAAGGCCTATCCATCAAGCCTATGAATCATTAGTTATTACATTCTCATTCAGTCAATATTCTTCCTAAGTACTTGAAGAACAAAGAGATTAAAAGGCACTCATCATTTAGAAGATCTACTCTTCCTAAATCAAAGACTATCTTCATATCTTCATCAAGAACAAGATTAAGAACGAACATGGAATCACAAGGTAATTACACGCTTCCGTCTTATTCTTCTTCTTCTTCTTCTTCTTCTCTTCTTAATCTAGTAATGAGTCGGTTCATGTTTAATGGATCATAATTGTTCCAACATAACCTTCAATAATTTGCCCCAAGGGCCTTAAAGTGAGCTTTATATGTAAAAACTTTTTTGTTAAACTTTGACAAGAAATATATGACGATTTAATTATGTTCATGAAATTCTAAAAATTCCTATTGATTCACCATTAATAATATTATCAACAACAACTTTTAGAATTTCATGAACATGATTAATCTCTCACAAATTTATGGTCAAAATTCAACAAAAAAATCAAATGAGACAAACAATTTGGGACAGACAGAGTATTATTCATTTGGAAAAATTCCTCTTTACCCACATATCTCAAATCATAATCCATTAAAACCCATCCCAAATTTAAAAAGACAACCCCCTTTTATATTCCAAATCAAAATTCCTTTAAACCCCAATAATCATATACCGGCCAAAATTAAGTTAAACGCCGTTAACTTCTAACCTAAACCTTCTTCCATTGCCGCTGTTCAAGCGATTGATTCTTGCAATGAAAACTCAAAATCTCAGTGCAGACATTATTGAGAATTGCCTGATTTTCTATGCCAAGAGATTTTTTCCAGGCATCACTAGGGCCAGTAGAAAACAGCCATCGTCGTCCTCTATACCTTCGGAAGATGAACAGAAGGAACTTCTGGAAATGATTACTACAAATCTTCCGGAGGAAACCTCCAGATCTTCAATGGCAATAAGGTTATATTTCGGTTTATTGAGGACGGCAAACATATTGAATGCTTCGGAGGCTTGTAGAACAACTTTGGAGAAGAAAATTGGATCACAACTTGAACAGGCAAACATATTCAATCATGTGATGTTCAAGCTTCAATCAAAAGCTACACTCTTATCCACATTTATGGTCTCCCCATCTCATCAATTAACATTATTATTTGTGTTCAATTCTTTATGCCTTGTTTGTTTTCATGCTAATATTGGGTGGAATTAATTTGAATTGAAGGGTGAAGATGGAAGGCTTGCATTGATTTTGGACTCCACCATTTTTTATTCACAAGGCGGCGGTCAACCATTCGACACCGGTTTCAATCAATTTAATTTATATGAATCTATTGTTGGTACTGTTGTATAAGAACATCAAGTGATCTTATAAATATAAGATATGTTGTTTATGATGTTGTAGATGACTTATAGCAGGTCTTATACCTTTTGCTATAAGACCTCTTATTAATGTTGTTGTTTATGTTGTTTTTGATGGTATAAGAACAGGTGTTATTATTCTTACAATTTGTGTATGACTAATAATAGGTCTTATACCTGTTACTATAAGACCTCTTATTAGTGTTTTAATATTTTATTGTTGGTCCTATACCAGTTGCTATAGGACAAATTAAAGGGCTTATATCTTTGTATATGATGTTGTCAGGTCCTATACCAGTTGCTATAGGACCATTCAAATGTCTTATTGCTTTGTATATGATATTGACAGGTCCTATACCACTTGTTATATGACCAATTAAAGGGCTTATAATTTTGTATATGATATTGATAGGTCCTATACCAATTGCTATATGACCATTCAAAGGTCTTATAGCTTTGTATATGATATTGAAAGATCCTATAACAATTGATATAGGACCAATTAAAGGGCTTATAGCTTTGTAAATTTATCTGTTTTTCATTTTCATTGTTCATTCTTTACATCTTAAACATAGTGTTATAAAGAATACAACCACAAAATGACTAATACTTATCTAATACTAGCATTTCATGTGAATATCAATGTGGCAAATGGTATAAAGACCTAGCAACATCATATACAAAGCTATTTGCTAAGTGAAATAACATATATATAGGACCTACTGACTATACGACATTCACAATCACATTAACAACAACTATTTTAGGATATAAAAACTCCAGTAACCAAAATTCTAAAAAGAATATCAATGTATAATATTCAGATCAATGGTGTAAAATGTCAAATAAAAAGTGTACAAAACGACATTAATAATTGTTTGACTAAAAAAACTCAAATATACGAAATTTGCAATGGCTCTTTGCATGATCTTTTATATGTTATTCTTCTTTTCCACATCGACGACATGTCATCTTTCTCTTTGTATTCCTGTATATATTGACAACCATGAAATGATCTGAATGAACTTCAAACACATCTTTGTCGCAACAACAGACACTCTTTCATAGTTCAACATCACCATCATTAGACTCCACCCCATTGACAGTTAAAAAGGAAATATTCTGCAAAAAAAAAAATTAAAATAATTAAGGCATGGTATAAGACTACTTAGGTCTTTTACCTAATGGTATAAGATCAAATAGTCTCAAATTGAACAATTGTTACTGGATCAAGGCACATCCGAATCAAAAAGCAAAATAGAGCAGGTCCTATAGCAAAGGTTATAGGACCTGGAACAGGTCCTCTGTCACATTAATAATAAAAAATATAATGAAGAAGTTTGCCTCAAAATCATATGCACACTACAATAGATCCTATAGGAAGGGGTATAGGACCTATTACAAGTCATATACCACATCATCAAACAATCAAACTGAATCAAATCATCTCCAAATCAACAACAACCAATTTTTATCATTTCATCCAAAAAGAAACTAAGATGTTTAATTTATGAAGTGATATAGGACCTCACACAATCTTATACCAACGCATTAAGACCTTTGAATGGTCCTATAGCAACTGGTATAGGACTTAAAAACATTATATACAAAGCTATAAGACATTTGAATGGTCCTATATCAAGTGATATAGGACCTCACACAATCTTATACCAACGCATTAAGACCTTTGAATGGTCCTATAACAACTGGTATAGGACTTAACAACATCATATAGAAAGCTATAAGACCTTTGAATTGAATGGTCCTATAGCAAATGGTGCTTCCGGAGTCGGATTTTATTGAAGTACCATTTACCAGAATTGCGTTGAGCCTCATATTCTTTCCAGAGGGTAGAATCATAATCATCCATATCAGAGAAAAAGATGTATGACAAAGTATTGAGAAGGGGATTTTACATTCTGATTATGCCTCTATTAGTTTGAACTAATTAAACCCCAAGGCAAACATTTAGATGGGAAGAAACTCAGGTCAAATTATTGGAATTATAATCATTGGAAATTTGGTCAAACTGATCCCCCAACAAAAAAAATACTTGGGACTGAATTTTTATTTGATAATCAAAATAGAAGAACAATAAATAATCCCCAGAAAGATGTGAACAAAATGCGCAATGAAATGTTCAATTGTCATCACTGAGAAGATAATTTCGGGTTCATACTAAGATCGGAAACAAATAAGTTTGTGAAATACCTCCAATGCTTTTGTGGTTGGAGCGGCGACGCGCGCCGAGAAATTGGAAGAGGAATCCATGGATTCCGTCTAGAGAGAGAGAGAGAGAGAGAGAGAGAGAGATAAGTTTGTGAAATACCTCCAATGCTGTTGTGGTTGGAGCAGCCGGCGACGGCGCGACCGAGAATTGGAAGAGGAATCCATGGATTCCGCCGGAAAAACGTCCGGAATCGCCACGCTCATGATCGTGATCCTCATCTTCTGTAACGATTGTCAACCCCGGCGGCCAGTCATTGATTTCAATTTGATTACGGAAATTATGGAGAGATTTTAGGAAAGTAACATCCGTCCCCCTCCGTTATCTATGGGTTTATTTGGAATTTTCATCTCAAATGGGTTAAAATGGGTTATTGATTTGGAAATTGGGCCTTAGGATCCTTAGCTCTATTCATTTTAGCGTCAGACTAATGGGGCCTACTTCATTTTCAACTGCATATAACAAGAGCTTGTAGATAATTGACCAAAAAAAGGTTAATACCTTCATCTCAAGCTCAAGCTCAAACTCAAAATAAATAAATCTTATTTATTTTATTTTTAATGAAAAATAGAAAGATATATTTATTTTGGGTTGAAAATAGTACTCATTTTGAGATATTTCAAAATGAAATAAGAAACACTTATTACTTATTAGTATAAAACTACTGCTCCTTCCAACCCATAATAGATAATAGATCCGTTATATTTTCCTTTTTATCTATTTTATAATAAATGTCACAATTCTAAATAAAAAAATTAATTTAATACATTTTTATTCTTTTACAAATAAGTATACTCCGCATTCATTAAACATTGATAAGTCAAATATTAAACATTGATAAGTCAAATACAATATTCCCTCCGTCTAATTTGAAGAGGCACATAATTGACCTTGCACGGAAATTAAGAAAAATTTATAGTGGATTAAGTGTTGTGAGTATAGTAAGTGGACTGTGAACAGTTATGAGAGTACGACAAGTGAGCCTCATGACTAAAGACGCATTAAAAAGTTTGTGTCTTAGTAGAACTGTAGAAGTGTATGTACCCTTTTAAATAGGCACCCGAAATGAAAAATTTTGCCCCTTCGAATTCGAATGGAGGAGGGAGTATTTATTTTTGAAATAATTTCCAATCATGGACTGATGATTAGTCAATAGCTTGGATGATTTAAGGTATTCCATGCAACATTATTTGGCTGATTAGTAATATTAGTATTAGCACTATAAACAATTATATACCATATTGTCTATATATGCAGTCATTTTTCCTTGTGCAGACCCAAGAGCCACATCCCATTTTTAAAAAAAGCTACATTATTGCCCAACAATATTTGGGGTCTGTAGGACATGTTTCGCAAACATCGTGCACGTGCTACCGCACGTGAAGACCACTTTTATTTATCATGAGAAATCAGCCTTTTACTTATATAAATGATAGAGAAACGTAATATCGTCTTCCGCTTTCATAGCGGAAGCTAGTTCTGTTGGTTGAACAGGGTCAATGGAAACGCTTCTACCGCTTATTTTGGGAATCACCAAGGAGTTGTGGATTGGAGGATAGAGTAGCGGAATTTGCCACGTGGCCCAATTAAGGGACTTCACGTGGCCTAGTCAGGATAAAAAGGGAAATTGCGGGACTGGTCCCCACGAGGGACACGCGGCATCATTGTACCGCTCCGTACAAGCTCAACGAATAAAAGCTTGACACCTTGCGGTACGGAGAGCACGTGATCTGCCATGTGCATGGTACGGAGCTGCCAAGCTCTGACCACTATAAATACCTGGCTCAGATATCGATGTCAGCAACAGTGACGTACATGCCCTTCCGCTTCCGCAATACTTGTTCTTCCCTTCCTGACTTGTCCCTACTTTCGCTCCTCCTTCTCATTCCTCTTTGGTGGTTCGTGTGTAACGCCTACTGAAAGCTCTACCGCTTAAATCTTCTTTAGAACCTACTTCCTACATTTGGTGACCACAGTGGGAGGTATTCACATGGCACCATCAAAGAAAGCCGCAGCCAGGAATGCGGAAGCAGGCGGCGATTCCAGAGCAACTCAACCCCCACCTGAACCGCAAAGTGGTTCTTAATTCTATCAGAATATGATATCAGATGCACTACCCCGAAAGCGGTAAAAAGCCAGCCTTAGCAGACTTATTATCTTTTTTCCCAAGCGGAAGCTATGAGCCCCCGATTCAAGAGTTGCCGTGGGAAAGCGAGAGTGCGGAAATTTGCGACGAGCTGGAATGGTGGACATTGGAATTCGACGGGTCAGCTACCGCGAAAGATGGAGGTGCGGGTGTAGTCCTCACTTCCCCTGAGGGACTGGTCCCCACGAGGGACACGCGGCATCATTGTACCGCTCCGTACAAGCTCAACGAATAAAATCTTGACACCTTGCGGTACAGAGAGCACGTGATCTGCCATGTGCATGGTACGGAGCTGCCAAGCTCTGACCACTATAAATACCTGGCTCAAATATCGATGTCAGCAACAGTGACGTACATGCCCTTCTGCTTCCGCAATACTTGTTCTTCCCTTCCTGACTTGTCCCTACTTTCGCTCCTCCTTCTCATTCCTCTTTGGTGGTTCGTGTGTAACGCCTACTGAAAGCTCTACCGCTTAAATCTTCTTTAGAACCTACTTCCTACAGGGTCAAATAAACTTTGACAACCAACCTCTACTTTCCCATCTCTGATGTGGACTGACAAAAGCTCAACCCCCCCAAGTATTGCTAGCTATTGGAAGACTGATAAGGCAACTGAATTTGCAGGTTTCATAAGGGAAATTGACATAGCTTCTTGCCTTGAAGCAGAACATAGAAGATCTTTCTACATTTATTTTGGGACAGAAAGAAAAGAAAAATACAACATTTAGGGATGGAGGGAGTACTATATGGTTTAGGCAGAGAGAACTATGAGTTACTTTACACTTGAAATAACGAGTCGCCCATGGCGATCATGTATGTGTGTGTGTGAGAGAGAGAGAGAGAGCAACTTGAACTCGACCTATCAAGACCCTATACATGATTTTGATTCAAGAAAACCGACTGCAATGTGTACCCTGACGCATACATACCCTTTGTGAGGGTAACACATCCTCTGACAATCTTCCAAGGACTTGGAACACAAAATGAAAACAATAAAATGAAATAAAGAAACACAGTTGAACGGGATAATCTGTGATGGGCCGAGCCCAATACTTTTCTACGAGCTATGGACCCGGCAAGCCCACCGAAGGATCAACTACGAGATGTCAGATCAGGATCTGAGTTATGGCCCGTCCAACAATGGATGGCGGTCGTCGACTGAGCGACCAAGCCCATCCAAGCGACGAGCCAATATACCCTGGAACAAAAGTTTGGACCTTAGCCCGTCGATGTGTCTAGAAGAGATCGTCGTCAGTGAGCCATGACCCACTTAACGACGAGCCTTCAAGCCGCGCCAAACTTGTCCTTCTCACCAGTGACGTCGATGTTGGACGACCACCCTCAAGTACCGTTCACTCGTCGAGTCCCCTCTCAAAGAGACGACCTAATTGGACATACAGCTCCAGGTCGTCCCTTCTATTAAGCTTCTTCAGCAAGCTTGATTAATTAGCTAATTTGGGATAATGTCAGACCTACCACAGTGCTTTGTTACACGTGCAATCATCTAACCGGTAATAATACCAAAAGGTGTACAGGTTGACTTTCCCTTATAAGCTAAGCTACTTATCAGTGTCAGGTGTTACAGTGTCCTTACATGTACTTACCGCCCCAGGCGTGACACGTGTATGCCTGGGAAATGAAGCTGATCCAACGGTTGGTAACCATCCAATCCAACGGCTCTGGTGAAAACCCTAATATCACTACTCCCACTATAAATAAGAGAATAACGTCATGGACACAGGTAATGCTTTTACTGCATATTTACGTACTCCTGCACTCTCCATACCATTTTTCCATTTTCTCATTTCATCATCTTACTCTCTCACGCCGGAGGGGCTTGCCGGAAGACTCCCGGCCTTCCGTTATTTTTGTGGTGTGCGTATCACAAAGTTTCATTAAATCACTCACTGACGCAAGAATCGAGCCCCAACACGTTTTCCTGCGCGATCAAGAGTGATTGCAAATATATGGTGCAGATTGATGCTTGAAGGATAAGATATGAATGCAAAAAAAAAAAAAAAAGATTAATCATGGATCGATAATCCGCCCATATGCATCCTGCCATGTGTATTTTTCATATCTAACATAAAAAAAAAAAAAAAGCCGAGTGGGGTTCCGAGTTAATAATATATAGGATCAAATAAAAATGAGGATAAGAGACCTTGATGATCAAGCTTTTAGTAGAGTCGGTGGGTAGGTCAAGCATTCAAATGGATCCATCCTCCTGTCCAGTTCACTCAATCATACACACACAGAGGAAACAAGTTACATTACACAGGCTCAAATTTTATAAAGACCAAGTGCCAATCTGCTTGCTTGTCTTATTAGCCAAAGGAACAGACAGAAAAATAAAAAATAACTATTAAAATTTGTAATCTTAATTAACACTGAGTCACTGATATTGGTTATTTAAGATGACTTTACTTCCATGATTAAGCATTAATGTGCATGCAAGAACACGATAAAATATAAAATGCAAGTATATGTATATCAGCAACAACAATGGCAATCAAAAATTGCCAACACTTGGATCATTTGTTTTATACTCTGCAGAACAATTTTTGAGAGTGAGTGGTTATACACTAAACCATGTTGATCACAAGGGAGATGTTAGTGTTTCGGCTATGATGTTCTATCACACTGGTACGGAGTATGACTCCGTTTGGTTCGTTTGGAGGAAAATATTTTTCTCATTTCCGGCGTTCAATAACTATTCAAAAATAATTTTTTTTTTGCCCATATTAATTTTTTTTATCAACTCTCCTTTGCCCCTCCAGCCTCCCCCCCCCCCTCATCAATTTTTTTTTTTTTGCCTATATTTTTTTTATCAACTCTCCTGTCGCCCCACCCCCACCCCCACCCCCGTCAAACTTTTTTTTGCTTCTGTTAATTTTTTATAAAATCTCTTGCCGTCCCTCCAAACCCCACCCACCCCAACCCCCGTCAAAAAAATATTACTCATATTAAAATGTTTTCTGGCAAACATTTTCCGTAGATTTTCCAAACAACTGAATGTCATATTCCGGAAAACATTTTCATTTTCCAGAAACCATTTCCGAAAAACATTTTCCGGAAAACATTTTCCCCCAAACAAATGGAGCCTATGATTCAGTACAAAATTATCACCAACATATATATATATTCGAACCTCTACATTTGAATGAGAAAAGCAAAGAAAATGGAAAAAAAAGTTTGGGCGTCAATATGGTGGAACACCACCAGATATTCTTAGAGGATGTCACTGAACAGATTTAAAAATAGATTATATTGAGATACGCTACTCACAAAGGAGATAGAGTAAAGAAACGGCATCATATTTGACTTTGTCGCCATAACAATGTCAACAATGCAAGTTGGCAAAACTAACGACAGAGGGCCACATGCTATCACATGACTGACAACCGTTATAAACTTAACTTTTCAGATCAAACACGACCACATACTATCAAAAAGACCACACCATTTCATTTCTATTTCTTCAAATTCATATCAAAAACACCATTTTCTGATGGATTTTCAATGACGGAAAGTTAAGTTTATAACTGTTGTTAGTCAAGTGATAGCACGTGCCCCTCTGCTGTTAAAAAAAATTGACGTTTCCGTTAACGGAGTGAGGACAATGCAAAAATATGATTTCTTTAGTGACCAGAATATAGGTTTTCCCATGTAAGTTTTATAAAGGTACCATGAAACTGACCAATTTCTAACATTACAATCACATAGTTGCCATTAACTTTGTTAAAGTTATGGAGTCTCAATAACTCTTCACTCAGTTATTAGTGTTTTTTTTTTTTTTTTAATTTTGAAACCTAGTTATTAGTGGAATTAAATTGCCCCTTCAAAGGGATATGCATTAAATGCAGGAATAATAAATTTGTAATGCTCAAGTAAGATTTACTTGTTATATTTTCTCACTCTTACTTTCTGTTTTTTTAAGGGAAGCTGCATAATACCATATTTGATTAGTATCCTATACGACGACAAGTCAAATAACTCATTAAGAATCAAATCAGTGCCTCTATTGTAGTCTAAGACAAGAGCTGCAAGACTGCTGCTACAATAGCGTTTTGGCTCTTCAGATGCCTACCTATAGCAAGTTGAGCATGGGGGTGGATAAGAGAAAAAAAGTAGTAGTTCAAAGTTGGAAACACAATCGCAGATAATCAGATTCTTTCCTTTCTAAACTCCCTTTGATAAATCATACGACTATAAGTACTTGAGGTACCAACTGAACAAATGGAACAACCACCAAAATTAAAGAAAAACCATTCTTCAAGATTATGGTGAAAAATCATATCAATAGAATGTTCATTAAAGAAATTTGAAATACTGTAGTGACACTTCAACAAAGGAAAATATCCAAGTAACTAACAACATTCATAAAACTATGAAGACCAAATTCTTCAGCAGATCTAGTAGACCATATAAATGCTCATACACCAGAGATTTTGCGGGATATACCTTTGCCTTCATCCTCATCTGAATAATCTTCAGAATCAGCTTTATTATCCACCAGTTTAGCTACTGCTGGGTCACGTTGAGAAGCTGCATTGCTAACTCCAGTAACAGATTGTTGATACAGAACACCTCCAGAAAGAGTTAAGAGAAGGCAAACTAACCCAAATGGACTAGCATGCTTATCCCAAATCAACACATTGATTGCAACCGTAAGAAACTTGTTGACCACCCCGGTTACAGTAAAAGCAGTGGCGGAGATTGCTTTTCGAGCAGCAAAACCAAAGAAACTGATAAGCAACCCAAACACACAAGATAATGCTACTGCTGAAAACGCAACAATCTCAAACAAATTCCCACCATTAGATCCTACCGCCGAAAACACATCAGCATACTCCCCAGTAATAACCCAAAAGAAAGGAGCCATCATCAAAGACAACAAATTGTTGTAATAAACAAACCCCCAAGTATTCAATCCAAGATTCGTCACCATATGCTTAATGTACACCATCTCTGTTATAATTGTCACTAAGTAAGCAAACGCCCATGAATAAGCAGTAAGAGTAAACCCTGAATCAGTGGCAACATACCCAACAGCACCGCCCAAAATAATCACCAACGACAGAAACGTAAGCTTCGATGGAAGAGGCTGCTTTCTAAAAACAGTATCAGCAATCGCCACTAACAATGGGGTCAAAGATCTGAAAACTATGAATGTATCCACATTGGCATGACGAAGCAGATTCGTGTTTGTGAAAATGGCCAGGTAAAAAACAACTGCAGCCGGCAAGAACTTCTTAGCAGTTTCCCATACAAATGCATCGTGATGCAAAAACCCTAACTTTCCCAAAACCCAGACCCCTAAAGCTGAAGTTAAGTACTGTAATGCGGTCAAAAGCCCTGGATAATTAAACTTGGTAATAGCAAATTTATTAATAACAGCAAGCAAGCTAGAACATAAAGCATATCCAACCACAAGACTACTTGTAGCATAGTGTTGCTTCTGAGCATCAATTCGAATAGAAGCCATTGCTAGTTTCTACACTAAGCAATTATACTATATATTTTTCAATCTAATTTCAAAAATTTCAGCTGAAAATGAGCAAATCTTACAAAATTAAACATATAAACGACTCCATTGCGGAGGGAATTGAACTGATCCGGTTGATTTGGAGGAAATTAGGAAGTGGGTATTGTAAGAAGTTGTGTGAATCAGGTGAAAATAAATTGATGTGATGAAATTGAAGATGAATAATGTATACGAATAGATCAAAGGGGAAAACCTATATAGATCACCGACAGGGGATCGGAGGACGTGATTGGTTGCCGGTACTGCGGCAGCGGTGCCGGAGAGCAATGTCGGAGTTGGGGAGGGCGTAGAGTGTAATGACTGCGGTTGATTTTGGAGGTAGATTTGGTAGAAAATGGGGAAATTTAGTTGTTGAATTTATTGATTTTGATGGGAATGGGAAGGAGAGAGGATGAGGTGTTTACCAAGTCAATGGTTTTGAGCCGGGAAAAATGGGTCGCGGTTATTACAATGATTTTTTGGGTGGAAATGGTTTGGTTCAAACCGCGGTTTGAAGTTGAACTGAGTCAAATCGTGTGGTTTGGTTCGATTTTTAGATATAAGTGGTTTAGCTTGGTTTGAGAAATTAATAAATCATATGGTTCAGCTCAGCTTGGGTTTGGCACTCCTAAATCGAATCGAGCCAAACAGCCGAACCATTCTATGATACTTTAAGATTGTTGTTTGTAATTTTCATATGGTATATTTTGTATTCTACTTTAAAGATTGTTCTATGATTGTTGTTTGATGATTGATATTTGATACTTTAGTTTCAAAGTAATCAAGTTATGCTTGTATTTATTCTAAGTACTTATTTATATTCATTAGTCAAAAAATGGTTAACAAAAAAAAAAATTATGATTTGAAATGCGGTTTGGACCGTGGTCTAGATCACGATTTGGATCGTGGTCTGAACCACAAAATCAAACCGCAAATCAAACCGCAGTTTAGACCGAACCAAATCGGACCATAGCGGTTTGGTTTAGCTCGGTCTGAATTATTTTTTGGTTTAGCTCGATTTGAAATTTCTCCAAACCGATGCTAGCGGTTTGACTTCTAAATTTGTCCAAACCGAGCTAAACCGAACCATTTCCACCCCTACAATGATGGGCATACCCGTTTGGGCCCATCTTTTTATTTTAATATTTATAATTAAAATTAGATTAAAAAAAGGGTTAATGACAATTTAGGGCCTGTAGTATAGGGACATTATCACATTGGGGCCCGAAGTCCAAAAACTATCAATTTAGGGCCTTAATTTACAATTTTGATCAAATTGGGGCTTTTTGACGTTTTTCGTCCAAAAGCCCCGTTAACTGACCCTGTGTGATGCACGTGACATTTTGTGAGGGTAATTTTGTAATTTCGCAATTGACTGAATTAAAAGGAGTTTAACGTCAACCATGGAGGGAATACGGCAACCTAGGTTTCCTTGCGACGTTGGTTCCTTGCGACAATTAGGGCAAAATTTGGGCTTTTCATCATGAGCATTGAGAATCGAAGATGCAGATGCGGTGAAGTAGCACGATTGCAGACATCATGGACCGAAAGGAATCCGAGTAGAAGATTTCTACAATGCAAATCTGTAAGTAATTTTTGACTTCTAATTTTTTCTGTAAGTTTAATTTGTTTTTGGTCTAAATTTTGGCCAAATTTTATTCAGGGGAATTGTGGGTATTTTTCATGGGTTGATCCAGAGATATGTGGAAGATCAAAGGCGATCATACACAGGTTGATCCGAAACGAAACAAAATGCAGGAGGAAATTGGAAGATTGAAAAGACAAATAAAGTTCTTGTGGCTACTATTGTTGTGTTCTTGGGTTGTATGTTTCTTCTGTTTGTTAAGTTAGTCTATGCTTATGTTCGAAAGAATTGTAATGGTGATGGATTTGCTTATGTGACATTGGATTTGTATTAGGTATGTTGTTGTGGATTTGCTTTTGTGATATTGGATTTGAATTAGATATGTTGTTGTACTCTTTGTAATATATGTTGAATGATTGAATGAAGAAAGTTTGGAGTTTGGTAAAACATTGTTCTTGTCTCTACTATTGTTGTGTTCTTGTGGTTGTATGTTTATTCTGTTGAGTAAATGAATGAAGAAAGACTGAAGGAAAACACCCATGTAAATCACAACAGCTACAAAATAAAGGATTCCAAGGTCATATGTTATATATCAATAGTTGTGGTACAAAAAGACATTTAAGTTTGAACATAACATATCCAAAAGTAAAGGAAACTGCCCATATGGCCTAACACTAGGAATGGACCACACAAGGCCATTAAGTTTTAACCTAACATTGTTTATCCAAAAGACCATTCAACCACATGTTCAAAAGAGAATAAGACAGACCAAAAGCAAAAGAGAATCAAAGCCAACATTGGCCATTTACTTTTTAGTTGCACTCAAATTCTTAGCTGTCTTCTTGAGATTCTTCATTGTGACATATCTCTTTCCACCCCTCTCAAAATAAGGCTGTGAAGTGTCAGCGTTGCTGGTAGTACCATGCTCCCCAGTCACAGAAATGCTTGTAAACCTTCTATCAGGCACCCTAGGTTCCATTCCAGGAGGGATTACCCTTTGCATCACTCCAGGAGGTGGTTGAGACAAGGAACCAGAAGAGAGCACATTACCAGCTGATGCAGAAGATTGAATAGGCTGAGACATGGTATCTAGAGGTCCACTTTCCTCCTCTTCTTCGACCAAATCAATTATTCCTTCAATTTTCTTGAATTGAAACCTACTTCTTAGTCTAGAAAACCTTGGCAACCTTATCAGTTTTGGCTTTTTTGGATCTGGTTGTTGTTGCTTAGGTTTTCCTTTGGGTTTAGAAACCTAAATGAAAAAACACATTCATTTTAAATCAAAAAACAAGTTAAATCAGAAATCAAGGAGATTCCATTTCTTTTTAAATTAGAAGTTGCATTTACCTTTGTATCTAGAATTGATCTAGGTTTTGCAAATGGTTTTGGTGGTAGTGGTGGTGGTGATCTTCTCAGTGGTGGCTGTGGTGGTGATCTTCTCAGTGGTGATTGTGGTGGTGATCTTCTCAGTGATGGATGTGGTGGTGGTTCTGTTCTTGGTGATCTTCTCAGTGATGTTGTTTGAAGTGGTGGTGGTGTTTGAAATGGTTGTGGTGCTTGAAGTGGTTGTGGTGGTGGTGGTGTTGTTTGATGTGGTGGTGGTGTTTGAAGTGGTTGTGGTGGTGGGGTGGTGTTTGAAGTGGTTGTGGTGTTGTTTGAAGTGGTGGTGGTATTGTTTGAAGTGGTTGTGGTGGTGGGGGTGTTGTTTGAAGTGGGGGTGGTGTTTGAAGTGGTTGTGGTGGTGGTGGTGTTGTTGTTTGAAGTGGTGGTGGTGTTGACATTTCTGCTGCTTGTTGGCTTGTTGATGGGACTGTGTCTCCCATTCTTTTTCTTTTCCTTGGCTCCTTTGATTTAGAAGCCTAAAACATTAACATCCTTAAGTTAAACATAGTTTGTAAACTTAACAAAAAAAACCAAAATAATTGACACACAATCAACATGTTGGGTACTTGTACCTGCTTTTGAGATTCCAAAGTCTCCATCCCCTGCTCTCACATTACTTTCCACCTACCATTGACCAAAAAATGAATGTAAGAATTTAATGCTTAGAACTTACAACTTTTATTTAAAGTTAGGTACTCACATTGGTTGTTGGTTTTGAAGGACATTTTTTCTTGTTGTGTCCTGACACCTTGCATATAATGCATTTAACAGTCCTAAGGTAAGTATTCCTCTGCAGTTTCTGAGTTTGTTGATCAAACACCTCATCTACATTTGGTTCTCCCCCTCCCTCTTGGTTTGCAACCCCTTGTACTCCAGGTAATGCTCCTTCTTCACCACCTTGTCCATGTGGTAAACCTTGGTTAGTCCTCTTTCTTAATTTCTTTGGTCTTCCAGGTTGTGTTCTTTCGCTCTTTGGGGGGTGGACAGGATCCAATCCCGTAAGTCCCCACATGTCAGGACTATCCATAGGATTGATGAGGAATGAATAAACATTGTTATATGTGAAAACACTGTAACAAGGATCAACATAATCCTCTGCCTCTAGGCCTTTAGTTAACATACATGAGATTGCATGATTACAAGGTATGCCACATAATTCCCATTTTCTGCATGTACATGTCCTGTCATTTAGATTCACTGAGTACTGACTATGAACTGTGCTAACTTGAAATTTCCCACCACCTGCAGATATTGGAATGCAATCAGCAACAAATTGTTTCCTCTTCTGAAGTTCCTTGTGTATCTTGGGACACAACCTCAACCTAGACCACTTTTTAATGGCAGTTTCCCTATTCTCATCAAGCCTTGCCATGATCATGTTTCTGATTGTCTCTAGGCATGCAAGTATAGGTTTATCCCTAGCATCCAAAATGAAACTGTTGAAACTTTCAGCTAAGTTATTCAGAAGAATATCACACTTTGTCTCGCTTACGAAATGGGACCTAGACCAGTGTTGTGGAGGTTTATCTGAGAACCAATCAAAACACTCTTGGTTATATGCTTTAATCTCCTCCATACATGCCTTATACCTACTTTCAGTAGTTGCACATGTTGCACTCCATAGCTGATCTCTGTAAATCAATCCTCTAAATCCAAGTGATCTCATATTAGCTAACATATGCATTACACAAAATCTGTGTTCAGCATTAGGCAAAAAAGAAGCAATGGCATCAATCAAACCCTTTTGTTTATCAGACATTATAACATACTCTCTGTCATCAACAATTTCCAAGTCATTCACCATTAACTCAACAAACCAATTCCATGTCTCCTTTGTTTCAGCCTCCACAATTGCATAACAAACTGGAAACCAGTTATTATTTGGATCAATACCACATGCTGCTAATATCTGACCACCATATTCCCCTTTTAGAAAACAACCATCTAAACAAATGACTTTCCTACACAACTTAAAACCCTCTTTCAAACCTCTTAGACAAACATAGAATCTCTAAAATATTGATTTACCATCCATCATATTGTCCTCAACTGTCATGTACACAGAATTTTCAGGATTTCTTAACCTCAGCTCCTCTGCATAATCCCACAATTTGAAGTACTGATCTTTCACACTACCTTCAATCAATTGAAATGCTTTTTTCCTTGTTCTGTATGCTTGTTGCATAGTATTATCTGACTTGTACTTGTTCATAACAACTTTCTTAAAAGCCTTTGCAGAGATCTGTGGGTTTGATCTCCAATCATTGACATGCTCTTTTGCCAACCACGCAGGCTTCAAGTGTCCACTCTTGAACTGATTTGGACAGGTGTGGCAAGTGTTGAGAGTTTTAATCACCAGATTTGTATCTCCTTGACATGTTGAAGCAAACAACAACCATGGACAAGTGTCCTTACATTTGGCCCTAACTCTTTGTTTCACTTGCTTCACAAATATGATAGGCCTATGCTCTGAAATTGCATGCTTTCTTATAGCATCAACCAAGACTTTATGATCAGAAAACTGCATCCCCAGTTCAAAGACAGGTTTATCTATATCCACTTTTGGATTGAACACTCTACCCCTACCCCTATCATCTTCACTTGCATAATCTTTCAAGCCATCGTCAGAATCATACTCAATTTCCACATTTCTACCCTTCACACCAGCCCCATATGACCATTGAACTATTTTTCCAGTATCCCTACCCGTAGAGGTCACTTTAGATCCTCCAATTTCATCACCATTAACCTCAACCTCAACTTCCATGTCATCCTCTCTACCCTCATACTCACTATCATGTAAAGATTCATGTTCAGAATCCTCCAATAATCTTTGTAAATCACCCACCACATCAACATCAATCATTCCCTCACATCTCCCATCTATTTCCACATATAGTTCAACAACCCTCTTCTTCTTAGACATAAACATTGCAATATCAGCTGCATCATTATCATTTTTAATTAACCTTAGTTCTAGATTTACCATCAGATCAACTCCGTAAATCCCCAATCTTTTGGTACAAAGTATAATTATTTGATTCCACACCACCTCTCTTTAATGCCTAACTTAAGTTCAAGCATTGACACACAATCAACCTCAAAATAGTCAAACCAAGTGACATTTCCACCATCAGATGTACTCATACCCATACCGCCCCGTAGTAAAGTAGCCCCCATGATGAAGCTTTATAGAAAATTGTTCTTCAGACTCTACACACATGAAAATTGAAGAAAAGAAAAGCATAAAAAGGTGTAATAGGTTGAATTTATACATATTTAATGGACAATAGGTAAAGAAAAAAAGTATATTCAAACAAACATGGGACCACTTCATGAAAAACAACAAAGGACAACATTTTTTAACACAAAATCAAATAAAAAATCACAGAGCATATTTGGGACCACTTCGTGCCCTAATTTTTTCATAAAAATTACCGTAATTTGGTGTGGATGGATAGAGGCAACCTTTCTTCTTTCGCTTACACCAAGTCATTTTTCTTCACTGAAATCACCAATCGATTCTATGAAATCAATTCTTCAAGCAAGGAAACCTAGGTTGCCGTTGTCTTCTTCAATTGATTCTCCCTCCAAGGTCGACGTTAAACACCTTATTTAATTCAGTCAATTGTGAAATCACCAAATTACCCTCACAAAACGTCACGTGCATCACACAGGGTCAGTTAACAGGGCTTTTTGACGAAAAACGTCAAAAAGCCCTAATTTGATCAAAATTGTAAATTAAGGCCCTAAATTGATAGTTTTTGGACTTCGGTCACCTTTTTGTACACAACTGAATTTTTTTTCAAAGCACACGGTCACCTTTTTTAAAATAACAGAAACTTGTTTTAAAATGCACAAAATCAATTTGTAAATACCCAAAATTTGTTTTAAAATACTCGATAACATAACATAAACACCGACACTCTTTAACAAATGCAGTGACATTCAATAACATATGCATTAAAACTAACAAAACATATGTAATGACACTCAAAAACATTATCATTCACTGGTAGCTCTAGTATTTTTATATTTTTGAAATTTTTACATACAAATTCCTTTTGAGACAAATCAATTTTTCTCAAGTTTCTCATTAATTTAAATAACATATAAGTTTTTATGCAGTATTATATTATATTGATTCAATATGTATTATTTAAAAATTATGATACAACATTCTCAATACTGCCTCATGTCAGCACCACCGTCGCTAGTCTCTGAAATTCGAAATCTGGTTATCGGTTGCCGGAACCCGGTCACCGGCGCCACCTGTCATCATTAATAATGTATTATTTGAATATGCAGTATTATGCATTATTATGTATGCATTGTTATTGCAGAATAATCCAACATATAATACAACATGAAAGTAAACTTGTGGAGTATTTTGAAACTTTTTTAGAATTTATGGTACATTCCCCCCTTATATTTTAGTTTTGTGATTGTGTTTTGAGTGCTAATTAGTGTTTTTGTTAAGTGCTATCGATAGTGTTTTTAGTGCACGTGACAGTGACACTATTATTGTGAATAAGTTCCGATTATTTGAAATATTGACATCATGTATTTCAAAAATAAATTTTATTTGTTTATGATAGTGTTATCATACATTGTAAATACTCGTTTGTTTCTCTGCATAAGAAGTTTTTCCATAAAGTCATCATTTTAATAAATCTCATATTAATTAAATTAATTTGAGGCGCATTGAGGGTTTTAGGTCGTTGAGCCTACTTTTGTCAATTTCTCTATTTGGTATGTCACAAAATAAGAGTTTCATTTCTAATATGCAAATGATAAATAGTTTTTTTGACAACATTATCTAATAATGCTTGTGTAATTAACCAACACTTACTAATCTAATGTTTACCCACTTGTTTTATGAATTGTGTTTTAGACAATTATATCCTCATCCCGGTTGTTTACTCATCGTTTTTATTTTTTTAATAAACGAGTTGGTCTTATAGAAAACTACAATATTCGCCCCAGTTTGAGGTTTTAATTTTTTTTTTTTAGTTTGTCCCATATTAAAGGTCATATCTGCTGGGGATCAACCTAGATTAAGGCTGATCTGGATCGTTTCCTGCGTCATCATATACGATTATTACAACTAATTAAAAATAAAATAATACAGAATAAGTCAGTCAGAGATAGATGAAAATGACCAATAAAATCAGACATTTTCAAAACATACCAATGAGTCCCTGTAATTTTTCTGGACCAAAATACCCCTGGCCACACTCACGCGCCCACCCATGAATCTTTCTCTCTCCCTGTAACGTGCCCACCCACGAATCTTTCTCTCTCCTTTTCTCTCTCTTCCTTTTTTTTCCTCTTAAATTTTTAAAATACAATATCTCAATATCTAAAAGTCAAAAAAATAATCTGAAATCAATGTTTTAATCGCATCGCCAAGACGAATCAAACAAGTTTACTCATCATATATTTCAAATTTTATAAATAAAATAAAATTATTTTTCACTTGTAAAAAACTGAGAAAATTATTTATCATTTGTTCACACATGAGTATAAACTGAGAATTCTATTTCACAGTTTTGATGTAAATAACTGTATAATGATTTTCACATTTATAAACTGAGAATTGTATTTCACAGTTATATAAAAATGTTTGATGTAAATAACTTTGTAATGGTTTTCACATTTATAAACTGAGAATTGTATTTCACAGTTATATAAAAATGCTTAATGTAAATAACTTTATAATGGTTTTCATATTTATAAACTGAAGTTCTATTTCACAGTTTTAATGTAAATAATTGTATAATGATTTTCATATTTATAAACTGAGAATTCTATTTCACTGTTTTGATGAGTATAACTGTATAATGATTTTCACATTTATAAACTGAGAATTCTATTTCACAGTTTTGGTGAGTATAACTGTATAATGGTTTTCACATTTATAAACTGAGAATTCTATTTCACAGTTTTGATGAGTATAACTGTATAATGATTTTCACATTTATAAATTGAGAATTCTATTTCACAATTTTGATGAGTATAACTCTATAATGGTTTTCACATTTATAAATTGAGAATTCTATTTCACAGTTATAGCAACACTTTAATTACACACTTTACTAGGAAACCATGCAAATGTGGCAGTAGAAACTCTTAACACTTGGCTTGCAGACATGTATATATACATCACCCGGTGACACCGAATTCAATCCCAACACTAACTCAAGTCAAGGTCCTAACTCCCAAGTGATTTGGGGTCGTCTACATTTATAAACACATTTATAAACTGAGAAGTCTATTTCACAGTTTTTGATGTAAATAATTGTATAATGGCTTTCACATTTATAAACTGAGAAGTCTATTTCACAGTTATATAAACTCGTTTTTGTTTATTTGGTAAATTTAAGGAGAATGTTTTTCATGTGTTTGGTAAATTTCGTGAAATTAACTTCAAAACATAAAATTAGTACAATTGCTTGAATCACCAACTCCAACTTTAATCATATTTCAATTATTAACAATTACTCCCTTCGTCCCAAATAAATATAAAAAATAAATCAATTTGCCTTCAATACAAAACAAGAAAATAGAATCAACCACCCCAAATAACTTTATTTATATACAATCTGCAAGAGATCACACAATATACTCCCTCCTAACTGTGCCAACACCATCCTGACTATCAATTGATTTCACCACAAAAGGATTTGATCAATAAAATTGAAACGACAATTAAAGGAGATGAAGAATGAATTTGAATTCCATGGGTCAATTGATCTTGATCGATTCCTCATCCTTCTGAAATTATGGATTATATAATCAACCAAAAAACTCGAATTATATTAATTCTAACGATACAACTTGTACATTTCAACCAAGATATCACTTGAAAGAAGCTTCTCCCTTCCTGTCCTACGACGTTTCTTCCCTTTCATTAGATCTGACGACCTGGCGAAGGCATGAGCGGCAGAGAGAAGAGTTAGGATTTGATGTAATAACTGTATAATGGTTTTCACATTTATAACTGAGAATTCTATTTCATAGTTTTGGTAAATAACTGTATAATGGTTTTCACATTTATAAACTGAGAATTCTATTTCACAATTTCCATTGTAGAGAAGCACGTGAAACGTGCCTTGAATTTCTTATGATCTTGACCAGCCTTATGGCTTCACCTTATATGATACAACCTTTTAGAGCTAAACTTCTGCTTGCTGACATTTTGACTCCAAATTGAAACATAGATCGCAAAAGCTTGAGGTTTTCATTTCCAACACTCACTTGTGATGGATAATTATAATGAGGGGGGGCAGGTGATGATACGAAATGACCATTAGGTCTCACAAGTTATCAAAATAATCAAAGGCAAAAAGTGAAAACAATTAAACTACCTGAGAAAAATCAATGTTACACATAAACTAATAACCTAGATTTTTTTCATGTAAGCAAACCAGATTCCCCCAATCTCATGGTGGGTTGTTTCATCAAGGCTTTACTAATCTCACTGATTTGATTAGATCATTAGAAGAACACACTTAGTCAAATTTCATTACGCAAGAATTATCATGTGAACAAATCATTTTTTTCATTTTCAATCCTCAAAAGAACCTAAAGTTGATTATTTAAGACTAAAAGAAGTAGAAACTGATATAAGCTAAAAATTGATCAAAATTATTGAAAGGAGAAACCCATTTACAGCCTTTTAGAGCTAAAAGGAGAAACCTTTTAGAGCTAAAAGGAGAAACCCATTTCCAGAAAAGGAAGTGAATTTGAACTAAATACTGATTTCTGATTGGTTCATCAAAATAGTTGGATCTTCATTCAGCCGAATTCCTACTATCTTAATTTTCTCACCAAATATTCACACACACACACACACACACACACACGGAGTAAGGGAATCAAACAGAACAATTCAAAAATTGGGTTCTTAAAAGAGGTTAATCAATTAACATAATTTACCTCTAAGATACTCTAGCAAAGTCAAGTGAGCCAATCCATTAGGAACAACTTTACGAACTCCATTAACATACAAAATAGCTTCCTTGGATTCTCCCTCAATAATTTCCACCTCCTCTTCGATCTTCAACGACCCCATCGAATAATTCCTTTACCCAATTCCAACTGTGTGTTTTCTGGTGTGTGTGAGAGATAGACCCTCTAATTGAATTGAAGCTGTTTTTGAACAATTTCAAAAGAGAATGAGAAGTTGAAGACGGAATTGTTACAACAACAGTGAAATAGACTTTCATGTAAGCAAACCAGATTCCCCCAATACCACTGTAGCACCCAAATCTTTGAGCTTGGCCATAATCGACTCACCTTCCTCCTTATTAATCCCTTTCTTCACCACAATTGGCACTTTCTCCACCAAATATTTAGCTTCCTTCAACCCTAAATCAGTAAAAGCCCTAGCACAACAACCTTCAATCGATCAGCAAACTGTATTAGCAGATTTTGAGGTAGAAAGCGGTGCAGGAATGGTTGGGGGCGTGAAGGAGACGAAGAGCGACGCTGCTATCAACGCCTCCGCTGACAAAAACAGCAACCTTTAGCCGCCGCTGCTTGTTGTCGTTGACAGGCCACTACTATCAACGTTCTTCTTCGTTGCCGTCGAACACATCGAGATAGAGAGAGAAAAAGGAATTGCGATTAGAGAGAGAAAGAGAATGAGTAAGGGCAGTATTGCCATTTAAATTGTTATAAATAGGGTCAGGGACTATACGGTCGTTTTGATTTCAACTCTTGGATCCTAAGGTAGAATTCGAAATGTACTGTTTTTATTGGTAAATTCAACCCTATCTCAAGGTCTTATTGGTAAAAATTCCTTAATTTAATTTGTAAGCTAACTAAATTCAAATAATAAAACACAATAGAGTCTAGTTTTATTACAAATTTTGCATTAAAAAAATTATAAATATCAACCATAACATTCAAATGTCAGTAGTATATGTGAAAGGTTAATCTGCAACTATGTTAAAGGCCCACTTCCTTAAATTTGAAAGTTTACTCAATTTCAAAATCTGTACTACCATTGTGCATTGCAGTAACAGAGCACAATGACAATTCCTCTCTCTTTTTCGATGACCTCGAGAAAGGAAGATTGGATTAGTTATTGAAGGTTATGATTGCGTGTACGCGGTCCATACCATTATAAAATATCATGAGTTTGTCTGCAACTGTTGAGCTAATTCTAATAGATAAAGAGGTAAGAAAGCATTTTTTTTTTTTGAATTACCTTATTCTTCTGTAGTTTTTTCTGAAACTAATGTATTTTTTTTTCCTTTTTAGGGTGGTCAATACAAGCAACAATACCCACCACTTTTCCTAGATTTTTTAACCTTTAAAAAAATGAGTTCGAAAACATTTATTTTAAAAACACTAATTTTTTTAATCTGGCAAAAAATCATTATATGTTAACCTTACAAATTTGAGATTAAAATTATTAATTTTAAAAACTTCTTCTTTCATAGTAGCTTTGTTTAAAATTATTTATCAGTTTTGTTTTATAAAAAAAATATTTATTGATTCAAATTAGACTAATACATTGCTAAAATTATCGAGACCCAAGATTCCATAATCCTGATCAACCGTTGTCAGCCCCACTCCTAAGGTAACTCCACTCCTAAAGAATTTTAAGAATGTCATATTTTCAATTTATAATTGTTTTTACCACTTTAAATAATTTAAAATATCTGCAGATTGGATACCTTGTGAAAACGTGAGTTTTTTAGGAACATATTTATGTTTTCTTATTTCAAAAGACTTCTATTATGGTAAGAAGATTTTGGGACTTTCATGAAAGATTTATTATTGTCCTACTTGGACTAGGAGATTGTAAATATGTAAATATCTTTTATTTATCTACATAGTTTTATATTAGGACTAACCTACTAATATTTTATTTCCTTGTGAGTGTGTTTATATTTTCTTATAGGAAAAGAGATCTCACAAAGGAAGATGTTGATTACGTGAAGATCTTCTCCATGGTGCATTATAAATACAAGGGATCAGCACAAGAGAAGACAATGCTTGAGAGATTTATTCAGAGAGAAAAATACTCGTTGTTCTTCACGTTTTCATAATATTGTATTTAGGTTGTGAGTGAAGGTTGTGCCTTATATCCGTAACTCACATCTAGGTTTTTATAGAGTTCTTTTGTTTTACTTCTGACTAGAATATGTCCTACTTGGGAAAGGGGAGTTGTTCTTGTCGTAGAAGGTGATTAGAACTCGTTTAGTATTTTCATATTTTAGTTTTTCACTTATTTGTTTTTGTAAGCAACAAAAGTTTTTATAGTGAAAAGTTTTTGGGCGTAAGCCTAGTTTGCTGATCACATTGATCAGTAAGCGTAAATAATTCCTGAGTTATTTGCTTTTAATTATTTTATTTCGCTGCATTATCTGTGGATGTGTGGACAGTTGTGAGACACATCTGTACTCACATTCGTTGTCTGTTTTGTGATTAAAGTTTCCTAGCTACACGAAATTTTCAATTGGTATCAAAGCCAACTCTCGATATATTACTGAGTGTTGATCCAGAAAGTGTAGTCATTATGGAATGCCAAAATCACCAAAACAGGCCTCCTATCTTGGATGGTACGAACTATTCCCTTTGGAAGTCTAAAATTCGTAATTACATCAAAAGTATTGATGAAAGGGCTTGGATGTGTATCCTTGTTGCATGGCAACCTCCTACTGTGGAGAAGAAGCCTCCCTCTGGTGTTGGTGAGTCAATTTTCGAAAGAAAACCTGAAGAGCAATGAACTCTTGAAGAAATTCAGGCTGCAAATTATAATTCGAAAGCTATGGGTGCTATTTCCAGCCATGTTTCTGGGAATATGTACAAGCTTATCACTAATGAGAGTGTAGCCAAAGCTGCTTGGGATATTTTGCAAACTCAATGTGAGGGAGCACCAAGTGTAAAAGCTACGAGGCTTAGGATTTTAATGGATAGGTTTGAGTTGCTTCGAATGGAAGAAACTGAGGACATTGTGTCATATGCTGCTAAGATACATGAGATTTCAAATGAGTGCACAAGTCTGGGAGAATCTATCTCCAATGCAAGACTTGTAAGTAAGATTTTGAGGACCTTACCTGAGAGGTTCAACATTAAAGTGGCTGTGATTGAGGAAACTAATGACACCAATACCGTAGGTCTAGATAAAATAGTAGGAATTTTGACTGTGTTTGAGCTAAACCTTGAAGCTCAGAAAAAGAACAAAACACACAGTCTTGCTCTCAGAAGTGCTGCTGCATTACCAAAAGAGCTTGTGGAATTATCCTCTGAGATTGACAAGTCAAATCTTGAAGAAGAGGATGTAGCTCTCATCTCAAAGAAATTCAGTTCAATACTGAAAAATAAAAGGATGAGTAAATTTCCTAATAGACCTTCTCCCAGTGCTGCTGAAAAACCAAAACCTAGCACTGACACTAGATTCAAGAAACCAAGCTTTGAAAATAAATCATCTGAGTCTGTCCAATGTAGGGCATGTCGTGGCTTTGGTCATTATGCCAATGAATGTGCTAATACACTCAAAAAGAAGGGAATGAGCTTAACTGCTACCCTTAGTGACAGTGAGGATGAAGATGAAGTGGCTAACATGTCTATTATCAATTGCCATTCTGTGTTTAATGCTTTCTGTGCAGATATAGAAGATGAAGTTCCTGAAAACTCTTTGGATGTGGTCTCAGATGTGTACACACCTGGTGACACATCTGACCTAATGCTGAATTGCTTCACAGTAAAAGGATATTCTGATGATGAAGATAGGAACATCCCCTATGAGGAACTTTTTGCCACATACAAGGAGCTGCATACAGATTGGATGAAAAGATTGGACAAGATTGAGGTACTTGTCAAGGTAATAAATCTCTTTCTGATAAATTGGCTGCTTGTAAAGATGAAAAAGCTGTACTTTCAAAGCAAAATGATGTTCAAAAAGATACTATTGCAAGACTTGAAGTCCTTGTGACTAAAAGAGAGGTTGACCTTGAAAAATTCAAGAATGGATGTGAAAAGGCTGAAAATACTTTTACCAAGTTAAACAAAAGTAAAATGAAACTTGAAGAAGCTTTTTCTATAGGTCAACGTGACAAAACTGGTTTGGGCTTTGAAAACCCTAATTTTGTAAAGGAGGGATGTGAGGCTTCTACCTCAAAAAGTGTGAAAAAACAAGTTTTTAAAGAAAAAGTCCTTTTGAGTAAGAAAAGACCTAGGAAGAGGCACTACATCTGCCACTACTGCCTATCTCCTGGTCACATTAGACCCTTCTATTACAAACTCAAGGCTGATAAAAAATCTGGTCACTTCAATCAGCCTCAGATGTGTGAGAAGATGTATGCACATCCGAACACACATCCTGGTAATCTGAGACCTCTGCAACCCAAAAAGAAAACTGTAAAACAGTGGGTGGCCAAACCAATTGCCACCTGCAATATTGTTTACTCTTCCCTCAAGAGTACTGTCTCTGGCTCTTGGTATTTTGATAGTGGATGCTCTAGGCACATGACTGGAAACCAAGCAGTCCTTCTTGACTATGAAGTGATTAATGGAGGGAAAGTGAATTTTGGTGGAGGTGCTCAAGGAAAAATTGTTGGAAAAGGAACCCTAGATGTCAAGGGTCTCCCAAAATTGTACAATGTGTACCATGTGGAAGGCTTGAAAGCCAACCTAATAAGCATCAGTCAACTATGTGATGATGATCTTTATGTGAAATTTGATAAGCACTTGTGTGAAGTGTTTGATAAGGATAATAAATGTGTGTTTACTGGTCCTAGATCTGCTGACAATTGTTACCAATTTGGTGACAATCTGTCTTGCCTAAGCTCAAAAGCTAATGATGTCAATCTGTGGCACCAAAAATTAGGGCATGCTAGCTGTAGAACTCTGGAAGAACTTCAAAGGTTTGAAGCTATTAAAGGCTTCCCTAAACTGAACTTCAAGAACCCTGATGTCTGTGGTTCATGTCAAAAGGGAAAGCAAACAAAAGCATCACATAAAAAGGTCCAACAATGCTCCACTTCTAGGTGTTTGGAGATGATTCATACTGACTTAATGGGACCTATTGAAGTAAAAAGCTTTGGTAGGAAAAAGTATGCCTTTGTGTGTGTTGATGATTATTCTAGGTACATTTGAGTAATGTTCTTAAGAGAAAAATCTGAAACAATTGGAGAATTCAAGAATTGGTACAAAAGGGTGAGAAACCTTTATAGTCTTAAGACTGTGAGAATTAGGTCTGACCATGGCACTGAATATGAGAATCAAATGTTCACTAATTTTTGTAATTCTAAGGGAATCACTCATGAGTTTTCTGCACCAATCACTCCACAGCAAAATGGAATTACTGAAAGAAAGAATAGAACTTTGCAAGAAATGGCTAGGGTCATGTTAAGTTCTAAAAGCCTGTCCAAGAAATTTTGGGCAGAAGCTTTGAACACTGCTTGTCACATTGGAAATAGGGTGTTTCTAAGGATTGGTAGCACTATCACTCCATACCAAATCCTCCTTGGAAAGAAGCCAACTGTGAAATATTTTCATGTGTTTGGATGTGTTTGTTACATTCTCAATGATAGAGAATACCTGTCCAAGTTTGATTCAAAGAGTGACAAAGCAATTTTCATGGGCTATTCCACTAATAGTAGAGCTTACAAAGTTTTTAATCTCAAAACTAAGACCATTATGGAATCTGCAAATGTTATATTTGATGACTCACTTGATCTTAACCTCAAGACTGCTGAGGATGATGTTTCAGGTTGCTTACTAGACTGGAAAGATACAGAAACAGGTGCTGGAGAACCAACAAATGCTGTCAGTACTGAAAAACCTGCTGAACCTGATAAGGATGTAACCAAGGATGTGGACACATCTGCTTCCACATCTGAACCCACATCTGCTCCCACATCCACTCAAAATCCTGTAACTGAGGACAGTTCCTCTGATTCTGATCAGGATGAAGCTCCAGAAGGTAATGTGAATGTGTGTATGGATAGATCAAAGGATATTCCTTCAATAATCCAAAAAAAATACCCCACTTCACAAGTTGTGGGAGATGTGCATGCTCAAGTGAGAACTAGACAAAAGGACAAAGTTGATTATAGAAAGATGGCTGGTTTATGGAGTTGCTCCTCAGCATACTCCCAGGTAAGTTTTTGTTGTTTTGTTTCAAAGATTGAACCTAAGAATATTGCTGAAGCATTGAAAGATGCTGACTGGATTCTTGCTATGCAAGATGAATTGATTCAATTTGAAAAGAATGAGGTGTGGACTCTTGTCCCTAGACCCTCACATGGTAATGTCATAGGAATCAAATGGATTTTCAAGAACAAAACTGATGAGCAAGGTGTGATCATTAGAAATAAAGCTAGGTTAGTTGCTCAATGTTACACTCAAATTGAAGGAATTGATTTTGAGGAGACATTTGCTCATGTTGCTAGGATTGAGTCTATTAGGCTTCTGTTAGCCATTGCTTGTTATCTCAAGATTACTCTTCATCAAATGGATGTTAAGAGTGCTTTTCTTAATGGAATATTAAATGAGGAAGCCTATGTTGAACAACCTAAAGGCTTTGTGGACTCCAAGTATCCAAATCATGTGTATAAGTTGAAGAAAGCTCTGTATGGGCTAAAGCAAGCCCCTAGAGCTTGGTATGGTAGGTTGACTGACCATTTGCTTCACATAGGATTCAAGAGAGGTGAGGTTGACAAAACATTGTTTGTGAGGAGAAATAAAAAGGAGATTCTTGTGGCACAAATCTATGTATATGATATTGTGTTTGGGTCAAACTCTGACCCTATGCTAGCTGAATTTGTGGATAGTATGACTTCCACATTTGAGATGAGTATGGTAGGTGAGTTGAACTTTTTCTTAGGCCTTCAGATTAAACAGTTCAAAGATGGCATATTCATCTCACAGTCTAAGTATGTCAAGAATCTTGTGAAAAAGTTTGAGCTTGAACACTCTTCACATCAAAGAACCCCAATGGGATCTTCCCAAAAGCTAAGTCATGATTCAGATGGTGAGAGTGTTGATCAAACCCTTTACAGAAGTATGATAGGAAGTCTGCTTTACCTCACTACAAGTAGACCTGATATTATGTACAGTGTGTGTCTCTGTGCAAGATACCAAGCCAACCCTAAGGTGTCCCATCTTAAAGCCTTGAAAAGAATCATTAGATATGTAAGTGGAACTGTGAACCTAGGTCTGCATTACTCTAAGGAAACAAACACCAATTTGGTTGGGTACACTGATTCTGATTGGGCTGGAAATAGTGATGATAGAAAGAGTACCACAGGTGGATGTTTCTACCTAGGAAATAACCTTGTGTCTTGGTATAGTAGGAAGCAGAATTGTGTGTCCTTATCCACTGCTGAGGCTGAGTATGTTGCCCTTGGGAGTTGCTGCACACAACTGCTTTGGATGAATCAAATGTTGAAAAATTATGGATTAAATAGCAAAGTTTTGACTGCTTTTTGTGATAACAAAAGTGCCTTGGACATATCTAAAAATTCTGTCCAACATTCTAGAACAAAGCACATTGATATTAGACATCATTTCATTAGAGATCTTGTAGAACAAAAAACTGTGTGTCTGGAATTTGTTGGGACTGAAAATCAATTGGCTGATATATTTACAAAGGCATTAGATTTGGAGAGATTTTCCTCCTTGAGAAAGTCTCTTGGTTTGTGTGATATCTAAGGTTGTGAGCACAAATGTGTCTCACATCCTCTAACACATCTTTATATTAGATTAACTGAAAAAAAATTTATAAAAATAAAAATCAAAAAAAAATATCATGCATTAGCACGAAATTTCTCAGTGTGATCACTTGTGAGTCATCTTTGACATTATTTTTGATCACTTAATTGTGAGCACTTCCTGTTCATGTCATCTTTTGATGACTTGATATAACCTTCCTAGGTATCTCACAGTGGGTGCTATAAAAAAGAAAAAAAATGTGAGAAACAGCTGCTTCACCCTTAGTATGAAGCCAGACCATTGTGATCAAGTGATTCTCATAAGAAATCTTGAAATCAAACTTGACAAGATCATTGAGAAAAAAGGCTATCTTTGGGATAAAGTAAAGTGAAAGCTACTCACAATGCAAAAATCCACAACAAAAAATTGGTGGATACATCCTAGAGGCTGTGCAGATTGGATTATTGCTCATTGACTTTTTGTGATCTAAATGTGTCCCCAAATGTGACTCACATCCTATGCCACATCCATAAGCTGAGAATATTTCCATCACCTGTGTGTTTGCATCATGCTAGGCATACTGCATTTTTTTAGGACATATAGGAGCTTTGTAAATATACTAGTTAATTAATTTTCTTTCTTAATTCATTCTTTGATTTTATAGATTTTTGATCTCCAATATCTTTCATGAAAGAAAAGGTGTGTATCATTCCTTGTTTGAAAAGGTTGAAAAATTCGATTGGGATTCCTTTTTAAATAAAGATATGGCTGAATCGTTTTTGTTTCCATAAAAATCTATCAAAATCTTATTTTATTTTTATCCCGTATTTCTTAGAAAGTGGGTGTGTGTGTGGTAATCTCAAAGGTTTCTAGCCGTTGGAGGACTCCTAAAAAATTTAGGTTGTGTGAGACCTTTTTGGAGAAGGATTCTAAGTTTCAGTTGGAAAGGGGGAGCTGTGAGTATTTATGAGACCTCACATCCGTCCCATCCCCCATAAACCCTTGCTAAAACCTTTTGTTCTTCCTTCTCTTTGCACACAATTTCACACACATTGCATTAATTCCTCTTCCAATGTTCAACCTAACCCCAATCTTTTGTTTAAATGGCTGATCACGCTAACATTCGTGAGGAAGACGTGCTTGACGTTGAACCCCTTTCAATCGCCATTGCTGAAGCTCCAGTTACCACCAACCCTGTGATTTCCAAATTTCTTGCTGAAATTCCTCCTCCATCATCTTCGTCTAGCTCATCCATGGAACGGTCTCCCTCAAAATCCCCTACATTGGAACCAATGTCTATTCCACCAACCTTTGAAAACCCTAAGGCTCCAATCTCTCTGGTTTCACAACCATCGATTGTCGCCCCTGTTTCTCCCTCTGTAGAACCTTCTTCGACCAAGAAGAGGAAGCTTACTCCTGCTAAATACCAGTGCCATGCTGCGATTCCTGTGCCCCAACGTAATCTACGTCGATCGCATAGGGTTAGAAAATTGTCAAAAGCTGACAAGCTAAAGAACTTGAAGAAACCAGGTGGGAAGCCCTCGATACTCCTGCCCCTATGGCCTCAAATCCTGTTGAAGATTTAATTGTTTTTAGTGATGAGGAGCCTTTGGCCAATATTTTGATGGATTTGAGAGGAAAGAAAAAGGTAGCTGCTACAGACCTTGAACCTTTTGATGAAGAAGCCTATGAATCTGAGTCGAGTTATGAAAGTGATGATACAGCCTCAGATGTCAACTACAAGCTGGGTAGAGATGAGCTTGAACAAGAGAAAGAGGACCAAGAAAAGGATACCTCTTCTGGTGAAGAGACAGAGGTAGAATCTGTCCAAGAAAAAACTCCTGCAAAGGATGTGTCTGAAGATGTGCACACATCCAGACGCACATCCACCAGAAAGAAGGCTGATAAGGATAATTCTTCAACTCTTTCCATTACTCCTACCCCTAAACCCTTTTCTAAGAAATTCTTGATCAAGAATGCCTCTGATAGGTTTGGCCTAATTTCTTCTAAGGCCTTTATTGTGGAGATGAAAAGAGATAGGGAAACCTTTTTCAAGTTAGGAATGGATAAATTTTTTGAAGAAAGAGGCATGTTTTTAACTGTTGATCACCCTCTCCCTTTCTATCCTAAGATGGTGTATGAATTTTATGCCAACTTGACCAAGGGACTAGATAGATGCTATTCTCCCCTCTCTGTCTATGTTAGAGGAAAGTTTGTTCCCTTTTCCCCTGCTGTGATTAATGATTTTCTTGGCTTAGATGACACTTTGGATCAGTTAGTTGCTATTTCTGATGATGAGCTGGTGTCTGCCATCACTCATGGCAAAGTAACCACTTGGCCTGTAAAGCCAAAAGATTTGGGAAGTGGTTCTTTATCCTCTCTTTATTGCTTTCTCCATACTATTTTAGTTGCCAACCTTTGCCCCTCAAATAACAAAACCTCTGTGACTAGGGTGCAAGCTGACCTTCTGTATAGATTGGGCATTAATAGGAATATCAATTTTGGAGATTTTATCTTTAGGAAAATCTGTGCTTATGGAGAGTCACCCTCTAAGAAGTGGTCTTTACCTTATCCCTCTCTAATCTCTCAAATTCTGGTTGCCAATGGTGTTAAGGCTGAGAAAAATGAAGAAAAGGTTGAAAAGTTTGACTTGTTTAAGGAGACCAAAACCCTTCTTGACCCTAAGCAAAGATATGTTGATCTCCCTTTGGGTGCTGTTCCTGAACTTGTTATGCCAGATGTGGACACAGCTGAACCCACATCTAAAGATCCTTTTGAAGCTCAAATGAAGGATTTGGATGCTGAGATTGCAATTGCTGAAGCTCAAGTTCAAACCTCCACTGCTCATGCCAATAATCTTAAAGCCCTTAAGGATAGACTCCTCAAATGGCATGCTAAACTTTCTGCTCAAAAAGGGGGAGAATGGAGAAAAGTTTTTTTTTGCTTTTGCTCTAATGGTTGCTAAGACAATTTTTAATTTCTGCTTTAGTGTTTAGTTTTTAAAACAATGGGTTGTAATAGTTTTTAATTAGGACATTGCTGAATGGTTTTTGCTTTTGCATAATGAACTGCTGCTATTTTGCTTTAACTTGTTTTATGCAGTTTTTATGTGTGGATGTGTATACACATCTGGACACACATCCATTCAGGGGGAGTTTTGTTCATCTTAGTTTTTGTGGACATAAATTGTGTTTATCATAAATCTTTGGTTTTGATCAGAAAGTCCAAAATAGGGAGAGATTGAAAACGTGAGTTATTGAGGAACATATTTATGTTTCCTTATTTCAAAAGACTTCTATTATGGTAAGAAGATTTTGGGACTTTCATGGAAGATTTATTATTGTCTTACTTTGACTAGGAGATTGTAAATATGTAAATATCTTTTATTTATGTACATAGTTTTATATTAGGACTAACCTACTAATATTTGATTTTCTTGTGAGTGTGTTTATGTTTTCTTATAGGAAAAGAGATCTCACAAAGAAAGATGTTGATTACGTGAAGATCTTCTCCATGGTGCATTATAAATACAAGGGATCAGCACAAGAGAAGACAATGCTTGAGAGATTTATTCAGAGAGAAAAATACTTGTTGTTCTTCACGTTTTCATAATATTGTATTTAGGTTGTGAGTGAAGGTTGTGTCTTACATCCGTAACTCACATCTAGGTTTTCATAGAGTTCTTTTGTTTTACTTCTGACTAGAATAGGTCCTACTTGGGAAAGGGGAGTTGTTCTTGTCGTAGAAGGTGATTAGAACTCGTTTAGTATTTTCATATTTTAGTTTTTCACTTATTTGTTTTTGTAAGCAACAAAAGTTTTTATAGTGAAAAGTTTTTGGGCGTAAGCCTAGTTTGCTGATCACATTGATCAGTAAGCGTAAATAATTCCTGAGTTATTTGCTTTTAATTATTTTATTCCGCTGCATTATCTGTGGATGTGTGGACAGTTGTGAGACACATATGTACTCACATACGTTGTCTGTTATGTGATTAAAGTTTTCTAGCTACACGAAACTTTCACCTTGCCATGATCCCAAAGGAGTTTTTGATTGTAGTCATGCTTATGGAAGTAAGTAACCATATGAACCACCTCACCAAAATCTGGAAAAAAAAAAATGAAAGAAAAGAAATGATAAATCAATTAAATGGAATCTTGAGAAAGATCAAATATGAAAAACATAAATATAGATCGATTAATTAGTATCCCAAACAGTGGACACCATAAATCTTTAATTGATAATGACAAGGCTTGATTAGATCGTATGTTAGAAAACAAACAAAGATAAATAAGAGAGAGAGATACATTGTACTCCATGAACTATTGACCAAGGTTCTAAAAAGTGTTAGGCGGATGCTAGGCGGTGGAGTCGAGCCTAGCGCTTAGGCGGGGACTAGTCGGGATTAGTCGGGACCTAGGCGAGGCTTAGAACTAGGTGTTGGAGAGGGGCCTAGCGCCTAAATGGGGCCTAAGCGGCCTTAGGCGAAATCTTTTAGAACACTGCTATTGACTAATACACAGAATGAACATAATTGTAAATTATCAACTTTACTTGAGCTTGCTTTGCACTTTTATAAGACTATAAGATCCCATCTTCCGACATAATTCTTCAAAAATTTCATGCATATTTAGCCATATAAATATCAATGTTTAATCTGTTAGGATCTACAATCATCCAAACTGCACAAACAGGAAATTTGTAAGTATATTTTTGCATCTCAAGTCATAAAAAAAATCATTAATTATTACATGGTATATTCAGTATATATACGAAAATATACGAAATTCAAACATGCACAGTTAGATCTGAAGATATCAAATTAATGTTGTATATCAAGTGAAAAATTAAATCAGAAAAATATTAAACATAAATTTCAAGATTAAATCTGAAAAATATAATTGAACGGACTAAAAGTGTCGAGCTGAGCCCATCGAGTAAAGCCCAATCTTCAACCCACTATTGCCACCACGTCCTCAGTGGGTTAGGCCCAAATCATTACTAGGCCTAAGGCCCATCAACATGATCAGTCGACCTAAGCTCATTGTCCGACTTACGAGATCCCGACCTAGCTTGGTCCGACTCTACGATCCATACGACATTCGGGTACGGTCCAGCCCTGTCCATCAGTCAGGTCGACCTAGACCCAACAGGCGACCTCGACCTACATATTTACGTCGACCGCGTACTTACAATTCTACGCGTAACGAGACTCCCTACAAATCCGGAGTTATTTATGGATAAGATCTCTATCACGAACATGTTCCTCAAATTAAGGGATTTCATGAAATCCTACCTCAAATACAACTCTCATCAACAACTATAAATACAAGGCAACATCAACCGTTCCAAGGTAATTGATCTTTGTTATTTTGAATACACCTTTTTCATTATAATATTTGAGCTCTCATACACCGTACTTACTCTCACGCCCGAGGGTCTTCGCCGGAGACCATTTCGGCTAGTCGTGGGTTTTGTGTTTCAGGTCAAGGAGCCAAGTGAACAGTTTTGCCACGTGGACGGAGATTGATAAGCACGATTTTTGCAGCATCAGTTTGATTCCATTGCCGGAAATCGTGCATACTTAACCTCGAAAGCTATTTTCAACCCACAATCATGGTAACTTCAGACGGACACGTTTCTGAAGCCTCGCTTGAACACAATGAAGGAAACGCCGGTGGTAATGCTGGTGCCGGAGAGGGAAACCCCAATGCGAACATACCCCCTCCTCCTCTGCCTCGTCATCACGCTAGGGCGACACATTCAAATAGTGTTGCTGATGGCAGGGGTTTGCCAGATGGTAGGAGGGAGAAGCGACCTATGGTCGACCAAGGAGTACAACCTCCTCCAAAGCGTCCCCAAGCAGGGCGAATGGCTGCAGGCGACAGACCGGGTCCCTCAACCGATCCCCTTAGCAAAAAGGAGATGCTTTTGGAGCGAGCTAGAATACTGGCGGAGCTAATAGCCATGGAGGAGGAGACAGAGCAGGCCGACAGAAGGTCAGAGAGAGCAGCTCCCTCTCAAGTTTCTAACAGGCAGCCTGACAGAAGTGTTCGACAAAATGGAAACACTATGACGAATGAGGAGCACCGAATTGTGGAGCGATCTATCCGTACGCACATGCATGTCCCCAATGACGACCTGAGAAGTCATCTCAACACAATCTGAGAGCTGGAGGCTGAGTCAGAACTGAGGCGGCAAAGGGAGGCCGAGAGGAACAGGCCTAGGTCGCCTGCTAGGACGGAGAGGTCGCAGTCGCACATAAACGGGAATGGGCGCAGGTCGCCAGTTCGAGATGAACGGCGCAGGTCGCCTGTTAATTCAGTCAGATCACCCTCTCACAGGAATCGAAGGGGGAGAGAGATAACTCTGCCTAGGAGTGACAGACACAGGGCCAATTCCAGGAGAGCCCCACCGTGAGGAACGACAGAAATCCAACGATGTCTCCCATGCTAGGGACGACAGGCCAGACGCTAGGGAAGGGCTTCAGTAGAAGAAAAAGTTTGAGCAGTAGGAAGCTGATAAAAAAGAGGATGCTGGAAAGGGCGAACGAAATGATTTTGCTCTTCGTCCCTTATCCAAGGAGTTGCTCGACCGTCGACCTCCCCCAGGATTCAAATTGCCCGTCTTGGAAAAATATTCGGGTGCAACCAATGCCAAGAGTCATATACAGCATTTGGAAGCTACTATGTGCTTTGTCTCCAACGAGGACGACATGATGTGTAAGGTACTTACTAGCACTCTCACCGGGGCAGCCCTTACTTGGTTCAATGGCTTGGCACCAGGTTGCATCTCGACTTGGTATTATATGAAGAAGAAATTTCTAGATCGCTTCTCGACAGCCGAAGCTCGTAAGATGACTGTCACCGACTTGAATAATTTGGTACAGGGAAAGAACGAAAGCTCGATGAGCTATTATACCAAATTCAAGGAGATGGTAGATAAGATAGAGGAGGACCTTACAGACAGGGAAGTAATCAATTGCTTCAGGAATGGGATAGCATCGACAGATTTAGATTACGAGCTAACAGTCCGGACTGTGACTACCCGACAAGAATTGTCCGAGAAGGCCTACATTGTAGCCCTGGCTGAAGAAAGAAAAGAGAAGAAGAGTGGGAAAGGCCCCAAGGCTGAGGTCGCTGATACTGATAAGAAGGACTCAGCCAAAAATGGGGGGAACAACAAAAAATGGCAAGAACAAAACTAGGGCGACTGAGAAGGTGCCCGAAGCTTTCACTCCTCTAACAGTGAGTCGAACTGAGATCATGAACACAGTCGAGCTAGGCCCACCTGTCCCTATGAACCTAACAAATAAGTTCAGACGGGATAACATCAAGTACTGCGATTATCATAAAGATACGGGCCACACTACGGAAGATTGTATGAGCTTGAAACGCATCATTCAGGTGGGTCGATCAGGGAAGGCTCGACATGTATGTAAAGAGACCTCAGCTAGGCGGTGGTGAGCGAGCTGCTGGTGGACAACAAGAGCCGAGGCAGCCTAGATTGAATTTGGGCGTTATTACGGAGCAAGCTAGCAACACTGCCCTGAAACACAAGATATTCCAGCTCAACAAGGCTCCTCATGTACCCCCTAGAAGCTACATTCGGGACTAGATGATCAGCTTCTATCCAGATGAGCTGGCAACTAATGTGGCGGCTAGAGAGCAAGTTCTCGTTATCCCAGGATTAATTGATGGGTGTACGATGAGCAGACTCCTGATAGACACGGGGGCCTGCAAAGATATTTTGTTTTACAAAACATTCAAGGAGATGGGACTCTCAAAGGAGCAGCTCGAGCATTATGATGGTAGATTGGAAGGCTTCACCAACCACAGGGTCGATGCCAAAGGACAGATCGAGTTGGACGTTGACATAGGCCAACACCCTTACAGGTTCGTCTCCAAGGTAAAATTTATTGTCATTGATGTAGTGATTATGCTGCTATTTTGGGTATACCTGGCCATGTCGCACTTGGAATGGTGGCCTCAATCCCCCATCAGCGAGTTAAGTTCCCAACGCTAGCTGGAGTCAGCTGTGTACGAAGTACAGCTCGAGAATATCTGGATCATGTCCTTCGAACGAGGAAGAAGAGGGAACTGGAAATTGAAACTGCTGAGGGGTATTTGAAGATGTCAAAATCAGTCACCACAACTTCTCGACTATCTACGATCACCTGCGTGGAAGAGTCGACCTATCGCTCACATGACGAGGTCATGGCTGAGTCGACACGTCACTCCGATATCACCATGGTCGATTCAGATGCAGTTATAGTCGACCAAGTCTTCATAGGCGAGCTATGCCTCCAGATCAACAATAACTCGGGGGCCACCACCAGTGAGATCGCAGCTGAGCTAGATGTCATGATCGTTGAAGAAGCTCCACACTTGGGGGCCGAGGAAAGACAGGGTTCGAGAAATCATTATCGAGACCTTGCAGTTTAGAGATGGTCCAGAGCTGGAAGCTGTGGACGTGTTGGAAGCAGTAATGACAAATCCTTCTTAACCCGAACAAAAAATTCAGATTGGAAAGCAGTTGTCAGCTGAGGAAAGAGCAGAGATCGTCGAGCTACTTAAGGAGAGCAATGATGTCTTCGCCTGGCGAGTAGAGGATATGAAGGGTATAAAGGAAGAGGTCGTCGTCCACAGGTTGGAGGTTAACCCGACCATGAAGTACAAAGCACAGAAACTGAGAAGCTTCGCTCGCGACAAAGAGGAGGCAATAAAATTTGAGGTACAAAAGATTTTGAGTGCAGGTATCATCAAGGAAGCTACACATACCACCTGACTAGCTAATGTGGTTATGGTGAAGAAATCTAATGGCAAGTGGAGAATGTGCGTCGACTTCACCAACTTGAATTTGGCCTGTCCTAAAGATAGCTACCCCCTGCCTCGTATTGACAAGCTAGTTGATTCTATAGCTGGGCACACCACTCTGAGTTTCCTCGATGCCTATTTAGGTTATCATCAGATCAAGATTCACGAGGATGATATTGTGAAGACGGCTTTTTAAGCTGATGGGGGTATTTATTGCTACAACATGATGCCGTTCTGGTTGAAGAATGCAGGAGCGACCTACCAGAGGATGGTGAACATGGTCTTTGCTTCACAAATTGGCCGAAACATGGAGGCCTACATCGACGATATGGTCATCAAAACAAAGGCCGGACGTCACGTGGTCGACCTAAAGGAAACGTTCGCCAATTTACAAGCAAACGACATGAAGCTTAACCCGAGCAAATGTGTATTTGGAGTAGCAGCTGGCAAATTCCTTGGTTTCATAGTGTCACAACGAGGAATTGAAGCAAATCCTGAGAAGATTAAGACTTTGGTCGACATGCAAGAGCCCACAAGTGTCAAGGAGATGCAGCGACTTAATGGTAGGGTGGCAGCCCTAGGTCGTTTTATAGCCAAGTCGACAGAAAGATCTCTCCTCTTCTTCAAATCATTGAGGGGGACGAGGAATTTTGAGTGGACGGCCGAATGTCATTCGTCGTTCCAACAACTCAAGGAGTACCTCACTACTCCCCCTTTATTGAGCAGCCCGACTATTGGGGAGACTTTGTTCGTATATCTATCTGTGGGTGACCAATCAGTGGCAGCTGTTCTGGTTCGAGAAGAAGAGGGGCTTCAGAAGCCCGTGTATTATGTTAGCAAGGCTCTATCCGACGTTGAAGGCAGATATTACAATGCAGAGAAGGTCGCATATGCCTTGGTCGTAGCCTCAAGGAAGCTAGGAGCCTATTTTCTAGCTCACCCTATTGTTGTGCTCACAAATGCACCCCTGAGAAAGATTTTGCATAAGCCGGAAATTTCAGGTCGCTTACTCAACTGGTCAATTGCTCTCACAGAATTCGACATCGAGTATCGACCTCGAAAGGCATTGAAGGCTCAAGCATTGGCAGACTTCTTGGTCGAGCTGACGTTCACCAAGGAAGATAGCGAGGTACGAGCACGGAAAGAAAAAGCTAAGGGGAAAGACCCAGAGGCCCAGCCCGTCGCTAGTCTACCCGAACGTTGCTGGAAATTCTACTCCGACGGGTCATCAACAAAGAATGTCAGTGGAGCTGGGATAGTATCGATCGAGCCAGAATCAGGGACGATCTATAAGGAAGCATTGAGGTTCAAGTTTGAGGCCTCCAATAACCAGGCAGAGTACGAAGCTTTGGTCGCAGCTATCGAGTACGCCAAATGTTTTGGGGCGACCAAGATTAGAGCATATTGTGATTCCCAGCTGATAGTCAATCAGGTCAGAGGAGAGTACGAGGTGCTGAACTCTACTTTAATCAAATACTGTGACCTGGTAAAGGAGCTGATAAAAGACTTAGAGTTTTGGGAAATTCAGAGGATTGGTCGAGAAGACAACGAATTGGCCGACCTACTCTCGAAACTGGCTACTTCAGATGAACCACCTGAGGAACCTATCTCCTACCTCAAGCATCCAGCATATGAAAGGGTCCAAATTCAGTGCGTGGAGGACAACTTGAGAAATTGGGTTTATGACAAGTGTTGGATCGAGGATATGAAGGCATACTTGGAGACAGACGAGCTCCATGAGGACGAGAAAGCAGCTCGAGCCATCAAGAAGAAGGCTCCGAGATACGTTATTCAAGGAGACATGCTATTCAGAAGGTCATATACTAAGCCGTTGTTAAGATGCATTCACCCCCAAGAAATCACTCAGTTAATGCACGAGGTGCATAACGGGGTTTGTAGTGGACACCCGGGGGCCAGAACTTTGGCCGACAAGCTGATTACGTTGGGTTATTACTGGCCACACATGAGAGATGATGCACACGACTTCGTTCAACAATGCGACCAGTGTCAAAGGTTTGCCAACCTACCTCACCTGCCTACGACTGAGCAAACTCCGGTGATCGCTACTTGGCCATTTGATATGTGGGGCGTCAATTTGATCGAACCCTCCCCCCCCCCCCCGTGGAAACTGCAAGTATGTGATCGTTGCTATAAATTATTTTATGAAGTGAGTCGAAGCAAAACCACTAGCTCGAATTACAGAGGAAAACGCCATCAACTTCATTCATGACTTCATTTGGTGCCGTTTTGGGAGACCTCGAGCTATTGTGTTGGACAACGGGCTACAATTCTCCCGGGCTTTCGAAGAGGAAATGAATCGAGTAGGGGTCAAACATTGGCAATCATCTGTATCTTACCCTCAAGGCAATGGCCAGGCCGAAGCTGCGAATAAGCTCGTTCTATCTGCACTCAAGACGGGTTTGGTTGGTCGATGTAGCAATTGGTTGGACGAATACCCCCTTGCTCTTTGGGCAGTTCGCACAACCACTCGGGGGCCTACGGGGGAACCCCATTTGCTCTTACATATGGATCAGAGGCCATGGCACCGACTGAGCTGCGTTTTCCTACTGCTAGAGTAGTTTTCTTCGACCAGGAGCAGAACGATACCAACAGATTGATCGACTTGGATTTGATTGACGAGAAGCGAGATACGGCTTATCTGCGAATGGTCAACTACAAACAGAAGACCAAGAATTATCATGAAAAGAAAGTGAAGACAAGATCCTTTCAAGTAGGCGCCACGTGCTAAGGAAAATCGAGGCGACAGGAAGGAGAACTCAGCAAAACAAGTTATCCCCCAACTGGGAAGGTCCCTACGTTGTTACTCAAATTATCAAGGAAGGAACTTACATGATCGCCCATCCAGGTGGTGAGGAATTAAAGCACCCATGGCATGCTACTCACCTTATCAAATATTACTTCTAGTTCAGTTTTTTAGCTTAAGAATTAGTTCAGTTTGAAGTTTGAAGTTTTTTATAGTTATAGCTCTCCATTTTCGATGTAAGCATGTTCTAGGTCAATAAAAGTTGCAGTTCTATTTAACATTGTGTTACGTTTTTACATCGATTCTAACAAGCTCGACTCTCAGTCAGCTTCGTTCCTTTAAACAGATCCGACATCTAAGTCGATCTCGTTCTAACAAGCACGACTCTTAGTCAGCTTCGTTCCTTTAAACAGATCCAACATCTAAGTCGATCTCGTTCTAACAAGCTTGACTCTTAGTCAGCTTCGTTCCTTCAAACAGGTCTGACATCTAAGTCGACCTCGTTCTAACAAGCTCGACTCTTAGTCAGCTTCGTTCCTTTAAACAAATATGACATCTAAGTCGATCTTGTTCTAATAAGCTCGACTCTTAGTCAGCTTCGTTCCTTTTAACAGGTCCGACATCTAAGTCAATCTCGTTCTAACAAGCTCGACTCTTAGTCAGCTTCGTTCTTTTTAACAGGTCTGACATCTAGGTCGACCTCGTCCTAACAAGCTCAACCTTTAGTCAGCTTCGTTCCCTTAAATAGATTCGACTCTTAGTCAATCTCGTTTTCAAAAACGGTACAAGTATATGGTCGATTGTGTTATCAAAAAACCAGTCCGATCAAAAGCTTATAGCGACTTATTTGTCCTATCAAATCTAGTTCGACATGCATTCATTTTGAAATCAAAAGTATAAGATTCAGAATGTCAAGGGCCAGCTACGATTAAATAAAGGCTCAGTCCCCCAAAAACGGGCCAGGACTAGAGCTAGCAAAAAATTGTAAGTTAGAATGCCTCCCAAAAACTGGGCCAAGGCATTACCATTTACAAAGCGAAAGCAAAGATTGTTTGGAACTTGTTCATTACACTACCGTTCAAAATAAATTCAGGTAGCTGGATCGGCTTCAACCTGGCCGCTTGTGGTAGCTGGATCGACTTCAACCTGGCCGCTTGTGGTAGCTAGACCCTCTACATTTTCTCCTTGCTGAGAGAGATCAACGGGTTTACCCGACTCGGAGAAACCATGTCGGGGAGTATCACCTTCAAACGCCAACTCTTCGGGGTCCTCCAGCTCCTCCAAAAGACTATTGAAATTTACATTATCAATGGAAGGGGGAACCCAAGGTTCAGCTGCTATCTCTGCATCATCTTGGGCAATAGTAGCCAAGTCGTTCTCAGTGTAAGGCACCAAATGATGACCCTGACGAGCTGACATATTGTAGGGATCCTCAGAGGCCCACTTGGCCAGTTGCTCGATGAAATATTAAAAGAGGGATTCACTACAATGCGCCTAGCCATGTGGCTCCGACCCGCATCAAAAAAGGATATTGCCTTCTTAGTAACGTAGTCATGAAGCTCGTCACTCTCCTTATAGGCCTTCACCGCCTCCTTACCAGCAGTTTCCTTGGCAGCATTCACAGCATTGGATAGCTCCACCTCCCATTGTTGACGAGCCTCTTTGAGGTCGTCAATTTGCTTGGTCAGCATCAAAGTATTCTCCTCCATGGTGTGGGTCACCACTCTAGGTCTTGATTGACCTTCGCCTTGTCTACTTTAAGGGCAGCTAACTCCTTCTGCACCTTCCCAAGTTTGCCCTAGGTCTCCTCCTTGTCTTTCAGGGTAGCGTCCTTCACTAGCTTCAAAGATTCGTACGCTGAGTCCAGATCAGAGTGATCTTCCTTCCGTTTGTCATGGTCCTCCTTCAGTTTGGCATGATCCTCCTCAAGTTTCTTCAGCTCATCATTCCTACAAGCCAATATGGACTTGGCCAACTTTTCTTGCTCTTCAGCAGCCTTCCAGTAGCTCATGGATAACTCTATCATAGCAAGGGACTGCAACACCAAGTAAAGACAGGGGATCAGGTCAACCAGAATTGGGTCGAGGGTCTTAGACAAGTGAAAGAAAAGAAGGACAGTGATATAAAAAGATTACAAGTATTACCTCGGAGTGAGCCAACCCGGACCTAGAACGGCAGGCTTCAGGAGTCAAATCTCTATCAGTGAATTTCTTGACCAAGTCTTGGTCAGTTGCCCTCCTCACAACCACTTGACAGTACTCCAGCTCGGGGTACTCTCTAGCCAAACAATTCACCGGTAAAAGGTGTAATGTCGCTCAACTTATCTACTCGAGCTTGAACTATCTCGGAGTATGAGATCTGGAGAGAAGGAGATAAAGGGCCATTAACAGATGCATCCACCTGTTCAGATGACGGGTTGGGTTTGGATTTCTTCTTCCTGCTTTTATTGTTGAGGGGGTCATCGTCATCTTCCTCCTCCTCATCCACATCTATGATGGGCGACCTGGCCTTAGACTTAGCCTTGGACCTGGCCTTAGTTTGAGTCTGGGACCTGGTTTGGACAACCTCCCTCACCGGCTCCAAAGCTTGCTCAGACCCATCGATCTCAGCAGCATCGACCTCCTGGGCCTCTTGGGCGTCATCTCCAGCTTGATCCTCCTCCTCTAATTGCTCGAGCTCATCTTCCACCGGGATAAACTTGTCAGTCTCCTTATCAGTTAACTTCAAGAGCTCTTGGCGCTCAGAGCCCTCTCTCTCCCGGTGTTCTCGAGCATTGGCAGCCCCACAGCTCCTCTTGCTTTTTCTTATATCAATAGCTCGGCCCATGTTAGCCTCTTGTTCAGGAGTCAAAACTGCACAAAATCAAGATAACAAAGGGTTAGATTGACAATTAAAAGTTCTACATACGAGCTACCAGTTCTATGTACGAGCAAGACATGTACGAGCTGAAAGTTCTACATACGAGTAAATTATCTACGAGCTAAAGTATATACAAGTCAAGAAAAGTTCTATGTACGAGCTAGCAGTTCTACATACGAGCAATTAATGGACAAGTTAAGAGACAAAGGAGGGTAAAACTCTTACCCCCAACGTGCTCTCCCTGATCTTTACAGTAATTGGGCGTCTTCTTGCAGTAATGACATTCCCTCTCAAATCTAAATCGAGCCCCCTCATGGGTGACCCAATCAGGGTACCTTAGGCATCTAACAATGGGAACCAGAGGCACCACATCCCCATCACTAATCATCATCCCAGCTCGGATGTAGTTGTTTTTGGTGGTTCCCAGAACTTCCCAACTAATGGGTCCCTTACCAGCCAGCTCAACCAATTTCTTATACAGCTCGACATGCCAGTACGGCTCCCAATAATCCTCCTCATTCACAACCTTGGTGTCAACGTTGGGCAGGGGAAACTCCCATCCTCTTCTACTTTCTACCACTACCACATGGGAGTTCCAACCACTCACCTTACTAGGAAGGTTGACAAATAACTTGGGGGAATTTGGCTTGGAGGGGGTGCTAATCCCCGAGTCAACCTTATCAGTCTTGACACTAAAGAATTCTCTAAACACTCTCATACAAGGTTCATACCCTAAGAACCTGCAGACCATAGCAAAGCATACCAGGACTCTACAAGTATTGGCTCCCAGTTGGAGGGGTAGGGCGTTCATACACTCCAAAAACTCATTTATAAACGGATCCAAGGGCAACCTCATGCCAACCTCAAATTGGCCATAGAAGAGGGCCACCTAGTAGGATCTTCCTTGTAGGTATCACCGAACTGAGACAGAAAGTCTTTCTTGCTATAAAGGGTGATGTCAAACTCCTTCTTGTCCACCTCACAAAATTTTTACACCATGTCTATCCGAGACGGAAAGTTTTTCTTTCCTCGAAGCGGCCTAGGAGGCACGTAACCCCTTTCATTCCTCCCGGATACAACGAAAGGCTCAAAGACATCAACGATTCGAGGACTTGAGGAAGTCGAAGCAGAAGCTCCCCTTTGAGTCGCCATATATGTACAAGACGAAGAGGAAATAGGGGAATCGGTCCTATATACGGCTTGAGGGACCTAGCAGATGTACTAAGGGGTGACCTAGATTCCCAGAAATTCTTTTCTATTCCTAAGGAAGGCGGGTTTATTGGGACCTCGAACGTAGAACAGAGCTATGTGATCAAGAAGTTCATGGAAAAGGTTGAAGGAGACGACTCTTGGGTCGTTCATTTCTAAAGCACCTATGGTTTCTCCTACAAGAAAACCTAACTCGTTAAAAAGCAAACCCCATCGGGTCGAAATTGAGGAACACTCCTCAACCGTCATCTCTCTCCATATTCCATTCAAGTGTTTATAAACTCTCTGATTGACATTGCAATAGTCGTACCAAGCTTCGGGTTCACTACTAAAGGTCCTAGCCATGGCGAAATCAAAGAAAACGCAGAAATTAAGCCCTAATGCTAAAGGGTGAAAGGAATACCTTAATCAGTTGAACGAGGAGGGGCTATTGTAGAAGACGAAAGCTCGAATTAACCCGATTCTTTGTCTAGTTCTTTGCCATGGGAGATATACCCGGAAACCTTGAAGAAAGTAAAAGTTCGAAAAGGAGAAGGATTTGGGTATTTGTATTTTCCGTAATTGAAAAGGAAAAAAGAAAATTCAAATGTTTAATTCCCTAATTAAATGTGTCATAGCAGTTTTCGAGGTGATTTCCAAACGTCAAAACAGTAATGAATGCAAAAATATGGCATTTCCAACGATCCTACCGTCCAACAGTCAACGCCCAGTATTGAGCCACGTCACTATTAGTCGAGTAAACATCAACTCAAGCGTCGACTTGCGGGTCCGCTAGAACTTCATCAAAATTTCTTTTAACTTCCTAGTCGACGAAGTCAACTCAGAAAGTTGGGGGCCACTGAACAGACTAAAAGTGTCGAGTTGAGCCCATCGAGTAAAGCCCAATCTTCAACCCACTATTGCCACCACGTTCTCAGTGGGTTAGGCCCAAATCATTACTAGGCCCAAGGCCCATCAACATGATCAGTCGACCTAAGCTCCTTGTCCGACTTACGAGGTCCCGACCTAGCTTGGTCCGACTCTACGATCCATACGACATTTGGGTACGATCCAGCCCTACCCATCAGTCAGATCGACCTAGACCCAACAGGCGACCTCGACCTACATATTTACGTCAACCTACAGAGTCCTGGCATACTTACAATTATACGCGTAACGAGACTCCCTACAAATCCGGAGTTATTTATGGATAAGATCTCTATCACAAATCTGTTCTTCAAATTAAGGGATTTCATGCAATCCTACCTCAAATACAACTCTCATCAACAACTATAAATACAAGGCAACATCAACCGTTCCAAGGTAATTGCTCTTTGTTATTTTGAATACACCTTGTTCATTATAATATTTGAGCTCTCATACATCGTACTTACTCTCACGCCCGAGGGTCTTCGCCGGAGACCATTTCGGCTAATCGTGAGTTCTGTGTTTCAGGTCAAGGAGCCAAGTGAACAGTCTTGCCACGTGGACAGAGATTGATAAGCACGATTCTTGCGGCATCAATAATCAATTCAATATTATTTTGTCCAGATATTAGGTATTTATGAATTAAGATGAGAACAAATTTTGCATACCAATAGACAAATATTGTTACAAATACATTTAATGCTAATTTTCACATAAAATAAAACAATAATGCAAGGGAGACCGAAAATTACCGAAATAATGCTCAAAATTAAATGACCGGAAAGACTCCATTGATAATAGGACTTTCAAAGAATCATCAATTATCTAAGTATCACAAAACCCTAAACCGAACTATTGAATCAATCTTTCTCGGAAATCATGAATCAAATAAATGAATTTCGAATTTAAGGACGAGGAAATAATCACCCCGTTGTACGTAGATTTATTGGTTTAAGGTTTGGGAGATGTTTCGAGATGAATAGAGAAGGAAGATTCATAGAACGACGCTGATATAGTGAGAGATGTGAAGAAGCGGTCGTTCGGTGAGTTTAAGATTAGGTTTGGGGTTGATCCGTTCTATTTATATGATTTTTTTTTATCAACATCTAATTAGGGTTAAGGGTCTCTGGGCTTGGAGATTATAATAGGCCTTGTGGGCCGAATTATATGGGTAGTCTTTTATTTTATGAGCAAGTTTTGGGAGAAACTAGTTTCTCCGTAAATTATAAAAAGTCCATTTTTTTTCTACTTGCAAGTAGTTAGTGAATATTTAGAAACAGTTTATAAAACAGGACTTTCTATAACTTAAGGAGAAACTAGTTTCCTCCAAAATCTTGTGTTATTTTAAATGAGTTCATTTAATGAACACTCTTTTTTTAAATAGTGACATTTGTGAGCTTAATTTTTTAAATTGATAAAAGTTATTTCAGTTTGTAATGTGTATCTTTTGTATATAATATAAAAGCAAATTTAGGGAGAAATTAATTTCTCCATAAATTATAAAAAGTTCATTTTTTTCTACTTGCAAGTAGTTAGTAATATTTAGGAACAATTTATAAAACAGGACTTTCTATAACTTAAGAAGAAACTAGTTTTCCCCAAAATTTTGTGATAATATATAAGTTAAAATCATTTTGTCCAAAATTTCTAACTTACGGTCTAAAATGCAGAAAATGTATGTTTGCAATCGAATATTACAAGAGGTGGAAGGACGTGTTATCAAATATAACCAATGATATGATAAAATTCAAATTTCTCTAAATAATTTTTATAAATTTTAAGAAATATTAATTGCAAATATCATTTTGCATTTACACATACTCATATTTCTTTAACAACTTTGATTTAATTTTCGTTATTTGTCAAAGTATTTCGGCCGTGCGTTTAACGCACGGATGTTATATTAGTTATGTTAAAAATTTACAGAAAAGTTAGTTTTGGTCATATTTTCCATAATTAAATGTTTATACGAGGGCATATGTGCGAGAATTCATGGGCACATATGCGTCAAATCCCCAAGTAAAGGGGCAAAAATATCATTTATCCTGCCCGATATATATGTGAATTGTGAAAGAAAAGCATGGATCTAAAGTTGGCTCATTGATAAATTTGTTTACATTAAGCACAATTAAATTAAATTAAATTAAAATATATAATTATCTATTTCATTTTTTTAAAATAAAAACATGGAAAACTCAAATAAATAAGTAAAAACGAATAAAACAAGGGCATTCTATTAATTATATAAATAAATAATTAGACTTTTGATTATAATCACAATTTATTTTATAAAGGAAATTTTTCTTATTATAAAAAATTGATCTCGTGTAGTGCCTTAAGGTCATCTCCAATACATAAGTTAAGTTTATGTAACAAAATCAACTTTTGATACATATAAATCACTATTCAAAAATTATCAAATTATCATCTACAATGGCATGTATTATAATTAAATTTTGATACCTGTGTAAAAAGGTACTAGCATTTTCAATAGCTAGTACCAAATTAATGACTTAATTTTTTGTGTTCATATTGTTAATTTTATTTCACATTTAAAATATTATAATTAATAATTACTAATAAAAAAAAAGTGTCAGAGTCACAGATGAGCTTTAAAAAAAAAAAAAGAAATTGAAAAGTGATAAAAAAAGAAAAAGATAAATTTTGGTAATTATGCATTTAACCATTGCATATATTAACATCTTTGCATTGTTACCAAAATTTGGTTTTGATATTTATTATAGGAGTTGTTCTAAGATTGTAAATGATTTACTAATTATCAAATACTTATTGATCAATTAAATATAATATTAAATAGAAATATTATTTATAATTATTTTTAAATTTTCATAATTCCCTCATGCCTTTGGGCCGAAAATTCGTTAATGCAAGCCAGCTCGAAGTGGGTCACACCTTTTCAGCGTGTAGACTATCTCCAACCCATCCGAAGTCCCAACAAAAGCCCCCGTCCTCTTTAAAACACATTTGGCGCCCATCAGAACCTCCTTACCGCGCGAAAATTCCAAAGAAACTCCATTGCAGAAGAGAAAATAGCAACCCACTCAATCAAGAGCCATGGCTGATGTAATCACTGTAATGGACATCGACGACGATAACAACGACGACAAAAACTTCAAGGGCAAAGGAGTTTGTTGCAAACTCGTAGAGGGAAATTACAGAAAAAATGTAAAATACAGAAATTTAATAAACTGAAAATACGAAAAGGATAGTCGTTGTTGTTGCACGAGCCCAATGAAATTCACTGTCTCCTTAAGACATATTAGTTCCCTCATCGAGTGTGCTTGAGCTTTGTGTTGGTGTTATGTCCTAGGCTGACGATTATTATGACTGATAATCAATACCGTTATGTAATCTTCTTTACCATTTATAATAGAGATTGTTTATTTAGATTATTATATGTTTTAGATGTTTATTATAATAATCCGTGTCCCTAGTTATTGTGAATAACTAGAATACGTTGGTAATGGATAATCATGGAGATGATTATATGCATGGGGATGCACATTACACTTATGGGTACTTGTTAGAGAACAAAGTACTGGACCGACCCATCTATGAGATTTATGATATGGTTTATGGTCATATACGTCATGATTAAATCTCATGATAGTCGTGTCATTAGAATCCTTTGTACCTGAGATTATCGTCGCCTTTCACATGATGAACGTTGTGTTTGATGTAGTCTAACACTATTTTTAATAGGATAGCAATAAGGGCTATGTTGGCACGATTGGATTCATGTAGGAAAGAATGATAAGTCAAGATGAGATTTGTCCCTCGTAAAGAGAGATGTCCGCTTGGGCCGCTCGATGAATAAGTGTTGATGAAATGTACGGCCGTACTCAAGAGATTTGATAGAGATCAAATGCACTTAGATTATCAACATATTCGAAGTCGAGAAAGCATTGAACAATATAAGTTGACGTGGATCATGACTTATGTTCAATATGACATCGTGAGACAAAGGGATTGTGACAATGATCTATCAAGGAATCAAGCTTTGATGATATATTAATTGGGTGGACATAATGGCTTGCTAGAAACCACTTATATCTTGTGAGGATTGATGTTTCAACTCACTACAAACATAAATATAATTCCTATAGGGTCACATACAAAGAACGGATTGAAAATGGCTCAAATATGAAAAATAGGAATATGGGATGTTGCACGACCGTGCAAGCCAAAAGACACGCCCGTGCAAGTATTGCACGACCGTGTAGTTTTTGGTAACTCAACCGTGCAAAAAGGGCTGGAGCGGCCGTGCATTATAATCAGAGCGCCCGTGCAAATTGGTTTGCACGGCCGTGCATTATAATCTGCACGACCGTGCATAGCGGCTGACAGCAATACGATTTTGACTAGGATTAGGGTTTCTCCCTAATTGTTAGGGATATTTATAAAGTATAAATATAACCCTTTTGCCTCAGCCATAAGTGACGAAGATTGGGGTTTAAGAAACACCAATTGATTGGTCTTGATTACGAATTAAAGATCAAAACTCTCTAGATTCAATTTCATATGAGCCATAGATTGTTGAAAAGAGTTTCAACAAGAGGATCGTCTAGCAATCCAACAAGATGTAGATCTTGGTTCGTTCGCGTGTGGATTATCGATAGAGGGTGATTGCTTTATCACCTAAAGCTTGAAAATTACCGTTGTTAATTCATCACTAAGGAAGAAGATCCAATTTTCGTCTACGATTCAAATCTGAATTACGAATCGGATATGAAAGACAAATTCGCAACAAGGTTAGTAGATCTATATTCATAGTTTTAATCTCTTCATGTTAGACGAATTCATGGCAAGGATTTTGTGATTTATTACCAAGTCTTCCGCTGTGTATGTTACCCAAAAACCCCAAAACCCAACAGTGGTATCAGAGCCGCATTTAATCATGATTAGGTTAAATTGGCATGCTAGATATAATTGGATTATATGCTTTAACATGTTAAGATGATATAGATCGATGATTTTATGTGTGTTGTTTTATGAAAACAATTATATGAGATATAACATGATTATGATTAATAGTTGATTAATAAAATTGATCTTCTACATGGGTTATTAATCTATTTAATTTGATTAATTAGATTAGTAAATTCTCAAATTGAAACAAATTGTTTATTTATGATTTAATGTTCAAATTTAATTTGATTAACATGATTATTTGAATCCATAAATTTTGAGAATTGAATAATTATGTAATTTATAATTGTTATTTATTACATGATTATTTGTATGATCCTAAAGTAGGATATTATGTGAAATCTCATGTTCATGATGATGTACACATAAGTTTCATATACATGCGATGATTATTGCTATATGGAAAAACCTTAAAAAATGTTTAAGTTTTATGCCACCCCTTGATTAGAACACTTGTGATATATTCGGATATTTTTATGTAGTTTTGACTCAGTTAGGTGCATCATTATATCTTAATATGTGATCAAGATGAGATAATGGTTGATGTAGTTTTGACTCAGTTAGGTGCATCATTCTGTGTCTCATACGTTTGAAAAATGTTGAACTTAATTGGTACTTTCAAATGAGATTTGACTCAAAGTATAGATGTGATTAAAACATGTATTGACATATGATGTCTAGAATCTCATAAAAGATTTAAGAGTCATATATGATATGATTGATGTTATCTACCTAAATAGCTTGATTTCGGGCATTGACACAGTTAAATCAAAATCAAGTGAAATATGGATCTTAGCCCATTATAATTATATGATACATGTTTGTATTTGAATGTGTATAATTTAGTGGGAGTATTTATGAAATACATTGTTTGTCTCTTAGACGGTAAATGAATTGATACTTATATGTGTTCATATTGTATATATATATATCTTATTGTAGAAATGGCATTACACAATAAATTGCGATCCGTCCTTGAGAAGGACAAGCTCGAAAAGAACGGTACAGACTATTCTGATTGGATCAGAAGTTTAAGAATTGTTCTTAGGCAAATTGTACGTTCTTGACGAACCCATTCCTGCTAAACCCGCTGCAAATGTTGTAAGGACAGATAAGGAGCAACATTAGAAACATGTTGATGATTCTAATGATGTTGCTTGCCTTATACATACCACAATGTGTAAGGCTCTTATGAAGGACCTTAAACACATGGTAACTGCTTTTGACCTAGCACAGCGCACAAAGGAAATGTTCCAAGTGCAAACTAGTCAAGAGAGGTATGTTGTGTTATTGGTTAACACAAGAAAGGGGTTTAAAAGGGCAGACAAAGTAGGTAAAGCAAATGTTGCTAAACCTAGGGCAAAAGTTGCCAATGCCGAAGAGGCTAAACCCAAAATGTCTCAAAAGGATGCAATTTGCTACCATTGCAATGAGATTGGTCATTGGAAGCAAAGTTGCAAGGCTTATAAAGAAGGCCTAAAAGTGAAGAAGTGCAATACGATTGCTGCTGATTCAGGTATCTATATGATATATATTTTCCTTTCTACTTCTTGTTCATAGGTATTGGATACCAGATATGGATCCTACCTTTGTTTAAATGTGCAAGGACTAAAGAATAGAAAGCTACTCAAAGAAGGTGAAGTAGACCTACGTGTGAGGAATGAAGTAAGAGTTGTTGCATTAGCCGTAGGGACTTATGAAGTCACTTTACCTAGTGGATTAATACTTGTTTTGAACAATTGTTATTGCGTTCCGGATTTGAGTAGGAATATTATTTTTGTTTCTTGTTTGGATAATGAAGGATATAAGTTTCTTATTGTGAATAATAAGTTTTATATTTATTTAAATGATATGCTTTATTGTATTGCAAATTCATTTAATGGCCTTTATATCCTTGATGTTGAGAAACAAAATGATGTTGAAGATATCTATAATATAAGTAAGAAATCTAAACCGAATGATGTGAACAACACGTTCATATGGCATTGCCGGCTTGGTCATATAAATGAGAAACGTATATCTAAACTCCATTAACATGGACTTTTAGACTCATATGATTATGAATCATTTGAGGTATGTGAATCTTGTTTATTGGGTAAAATGACCAAACCACCCTACACTAAGAGTAGTAGGAGGGCTAGTGACTTATTGGCCCTAGTACATACCGATGTATGTGGACAATTGAGTAGCATTGCTAGGGAAGATTTCGGTATTTTATTACATTAACTGATGAATTATCTAGATATGACTATGTCGATTTGATGAAGTGCAAAAGCGAATCGTTTGAGATATTTTGAATATTTCAAAATGAAGTACAAATAAACTTGTAAAAACTATTAAAGTACTTTGATCGATCGAGGTGGAGAATATTTAAGCCAAGAGTTTGAAAATCATCACAAAACTGTGAAATCGTTTCAGAGTTGACCCCACCCAGAACACCACATTGTATGGTGTGTTCGAGAGGAGGTTTTGAACCTTGTTGGACATGGTTCATTCGATGATGAGTCAAGTTGACCTTCCTATTTCCTTTTGGGGACATGCATTAGAGACTGCTGCGTTCACCGAGACGAGTCCCTACTAAATCGGCTCCTAAGACCCCACGTGAGATGTGGCATGGAAGAAAACCTAGTTTGTCTTTTATGAAGATTTGGGGTTGCAAAGCTTATATGAAGAGACTTGTCTACGATGGAAGTTAGCACCAAAAATACGACAAGGTTATTTTCATTGGTTATCTAAGGAAACTAAAAGGATATTAATTTTACAACCGCAATGAGAACAAAGTGTTTGTTGCTCTATATGGTTACGTTTCTTGAGAAAGCAGGTTTCTCAATAAAGGATCTAAGTGGGAAAGTAAAATTGATCTTGAAGAAGTTCAAGAACACTTTGAAAATAACATGACAACCAAGAGTAGAGACGAGAACCAAATTCCACGAGGAGTTTGTGGAACCGGTTCAAAGATGCACTGAAATCCATCCATAGATCACTAGGATGAGTTACGATTTAAACCACAAAGAGAGATATGGATTCTCTCATATCGAAAAGTAATAAAGTAGAAGTCAATTTGAGAATGACGAACCTAATTCCTATCAAGAGGCGATGTCCACTCTGATTTGGATAAAATGACTACGGAACCATGAAATCCGAATTACAATCCATGTATCTGCGATAATCAAGTTTGGGAACTTGATTGAGCCACACTGAGAAAAGGTGTAAAAACTAAAGAGGAATTGCGAAGTGGGTCTTGAGGCAAGACCGACATTGGATGGGGAAGATGTATACTTACAAGGCTAGGCTTGTAGCAAAGGGATTTAAGGCAAATTCATAGTATTGACTACGTTGACACCTTTCGCCGATTGGATTATGATATCAAAGTCTGGTAGAATTTTAATTGCCATAGTACATATTACGACTATGTGATGTGGCAAACTGAATGTCCAAACGACTTTTTCCTAAATTAAAAGATTCTTGAGGATGTGTATAGTACACAATTACCCGGGGACAGATTTTGTCAATCGAAATTCTAATAAAGTATCTGCAAGTTGCGAAAGATCCGGCTATATGGGTTAGACAGCAAGCTTCGAGGAGTTGGAATCTTTCATTTGTTCAGATGAATTGGTCAAAGAGTTTGGAAACTTCATTCGAGAAACGAAGATGAACCTTATGTATACATGAAATTCGGTGGGATCACTGAAAGTACTATTTCTAGTATTGTATGTTGATGATATCTTACTCATGTGGAAATGACATTCACCTGCACTCTTGAATTTATCGCAGAGAGACTTGATTAGGAAAGTGTTTCTCGAGGTGAAAAGATATCTGGGTGAAACCGCTTACACATCCTTGGCATCAAGATCTATAAAGATAGATCTAAAAGGATAATTTGTTTGAGTCGAAAGTACTTACATTGACAAAGTTCTTAGAAAGATTCCAAAATGGAAAATTCTAAGAGAGATAACTCTGCTCCAAATGGGTCATGGTGTTATTTTCTTGGCAAGACTCAGGTGTCTAAGACAAGCGGTGAGCGAAAGAGAATAGATGAGATTCCATACACTTTATGACTATTGGATCTATCATGTATGCCATAATTTGTACTAGACCAGACGTCTCCATTATGCTCTAAGCATGACGAGTCGATACCAATATAATCCTGGTGAAAACCATTAAATGGTAGATAGGGCGATCCTTAAGTACTTAAGAAGAATTTAAGGATGTTTTCTTGGTCTTTGAAAATGTTGGAAGTTAATCTTGTTGTAAAGAGGTTACACAGATACTGAAGCTTCCCAAACACTACAAGAAAGCAGACTATATACGACGGTTAAAATCCATTGTATATAGGGTGTGTACGGGGCCGCCATATATAGTATTTACACGGCGGAGGATCCGCCGTATATAGTCTATCGTATAAAGTCGCGTCGTATTATATATATTTACGGCGGATAAACCCCCATATAAACTATATAAGGCGAAATACAGCAGCGTATATAAACGCAAAGGAGAAATACGGCGCTTAATCACCGGCGTATATAATGAAATACAAATACGCCGTATGCTTATCACATCCGTATTTGAGGAAGCTTTACTCCACGGCGGTTGGAGTTACCCGCCGTATATAATGTGAAAAATCTATTATATCACAATGGTATAGGTCCGCCGTATATAAAGAGACGAGCCGTCCACTAGAGGGCGAATGCGTCCCCATTTTCACCCTAATCTGATACCCTCGTCCCCCTTTGTGGGCCCGAGTCATCCAATTGAACTTATTTACGGCGGCTTTATATATCGTAAGTGGTAAATGGATTCAATGTTCAATGCGAGTCGATCCACTAGAGCACGAATCGTCCCCATTTTAACCCTGTCTGATACTCGTCCCCACTTTGTGGGCCCGAGTCGTCCCAATGAAATTATATACGACGGCTTTGTATATCCGCCGTAAATAACTAAGTATTTACGGCGGATTAACCAAGCCCGCCGTAAAAATAAGTAGATTTTTTTTCCCAACCCCGGCACAGTGCGATTTCCCCCAAAAATGCGCTAGCTTGAACCGAATGGAAGATGCAGCACTGTACGCACCACCAGATACAGCTTTGTATAAAATAACTAGGCTTCGTAAATGTATACGACCTGATATCAAGACTGACATAACCAATAACACAAAAAAGATTGTAGCATATCCAAAACTCAATGTTTACATTACGTAAATCAAGTATAAGTAGCAAAATGACATTGTAGTAAAGTGTTTGGTGCCCCAAGAAAAGCAAGACCGATGGAAATGTATCTTGAGTATCCATGCCGGTTCAAAGAAACCCTCTGACACCGTACAAGCGAAAAGAGAAGGTAATTAAGATGGACATAATATTACAATCGGAAACGAATTAACCATAACTATACTTTCAAAAATACAAGGGTCTCGTAACTTGGAAGAAAATGATCATCCCCGATACAAAGCTGATGTGTCCAAATATTATCTCGTACGAGAATAAATTTTATTTTATTTTAATGAAGCGTCCACCAAAGTAAAGTGTTTGGTGCGTAACTAATCATATTTGACATTTTGTAAGGGACAAACTTTTGGGATGATTTATTTGTGCAATGTGCAAACTAGTATTACTTTGCTTAGATGTAGTGTTATTAGATTTATATGATTGAGAAAACATGCAGTTTTACTTTATCCCCATTCTTTGTCATTTCCATCTTTGTTGCATATAATTACGTTTCAAATCTTCTATCATTTGGCGTTGATCCTCAAGTTGCTTTTGAAATTCCTCTGCACGCCTTGCATAATCATTTTGCATGAATGACACGAGTCTCTCCTCGGAGTTCCCAGCCAACCTGCGGGCGTCAAAAGGGCTTTGAGAAGTTGAGGCTTTACCGAACACCCTGATTTTGAGTAAGACCTTGTCTCACTCTGGCCTTACACTCTCCCATGGCCATCATTTCCTATAAGATTGTGAATATCTGCTCCCCACTAGAGCACGAATCGTCCCCACGATTTTCACCTAATCGATA